>JADDON010000240.1:0-86428 GCA_017140175.1 Fusarium staphyleae
CCACCCCTCAGAGCCGCCACCCCAGCCCGCCAGCCCGCCAAACTAGAGACGCCGTTGTCGAGGTTGTCATCACCCGTAAGGGCATGAGTCGGGCTGCATTTGACAGCCGCTCAAAAGCTAAGGAGTCAGACTATCAAGTCCATGCTAAAATGATCATCACCATATGGGAGCTTGAGGACCGGCAAGCTTTCTTTACACTCACCTTTACCAACACCGAATCACCGACGTCCACGCTTCCTAGTATCAAGAAGTCCATCGCGAGACCGAGTATCCTTGAGGCTGCTGAGCGCAAGACGATAACCCACTCCAACCCCTCTTCGGTTGCGTCCAGTCGAGACTCGAACTCGCCTTCTTTCCACAGTCCCGGCATTGTTACCATGTCTTCGAGCCCTTTCCCCCCGATGGGCCCCCCCTCTGTTGCAACACATTCCAGCACTCCTTCGCTTCTGCAGAAGATGCTCCTTATGAAGGACGCTCTACTGAATAATACCCAGATGCCAATTCTTGCCATGTGGAAAGATGGCAGTGTCACGTTTCCAAACACAGCTGCCCGGAAACTGTTCGAAAAGGATGCTCCACTTGATACTTCTGTCAATGGATTTGACCTCCTACAACATTGGCACGTCTATACCGAAGACTTCTCCCGCCGATTGGGCATTGAAGAACATCCAATTTCCACTTTACTTCAGACCGAGACCCCCTTCAGCGGTGTTCGTGTCGGTATGTACGGAGACAACAAGAAGAAATTGGTTTTTGATGTGCTTGGGGAGGCAATTCGGGATGATTCAACAAGCGAATTTCTAGCTGGTGTTGTTACAGGTCGCGATGTGACTGTCATGACTGAAGAAATACATCAAATCAAGGAGCGAGACGAGGAAAGATTTAAGCTTATCTGCGATACGATGCCCCAACTGGTCTGGACTGCTACCCCTGACGGCCTAATCGATTTCTGGAATACCCGATTTCACACCTACACGGGGCTGGCTCCAGATGATTGTCTCGGCAATTCTTGGGTAAGAGCGTTCCATCCGGACGACCTGGCTGAAGCCATCAGAAGGTGGCAACACTCGTTGAAGACCGGTGAACCTTACATGACAGAATATCGATGCCAAAGTAGGGATGGCGACTGGCGCTGGTTCCTTGGCCGAGCATTGCCTCAACGGAACAAGGAGACAGGCACGGTCGAGAAGTGGTTTGGTGAGTGCGCTGTTGCAGACACTAGGATTTGTGGCTAATCTCAAATGTTTTCAGGAACCTGCACTGATGTACACGAAAGCATTCAGACCAAAGTGAACGCCAAACGCACACGACAACAGCTTCTCAGCGTCATCGCCCATTCCCATGTTACGATTTTCACTGTTGATCCCAACCGGCGGGTAACGATGCTCGAGGGCGCATTAATCTGGAACAGCACCCACGAGGAGAACCATGATGGAACACGGTGGTTTGTTGGAAAGGACATGTATAAGGTGTTTAACCGTCTGACTGCTCAGCTCCCAGACGGTGAGCGCCCAGAGTTTCTCGAACCCATAGAGTTCATTCTCGATGGCAGGGTTACCGAAGATGTTAAGGAACACGGAATTGGTAAGGCTTGGGGATCATGTGAATCGCGAATCAAGCCTTTACTAACTTTAATTAGACGACCGTTGGTATCGAACTCGCTTCCTCCCCATGACAGGCAAAAAGACACAGGAAGGTGATGGAAAAACCGACACGTACATCGAGGGCGTCATTGGTGTCATCATGGACGTCACCGAGCTCAAACGCCGCGAGCAAGCCTTGGAAGAGCAGGCCAAGGAGAAACGAAAGGCTATCGCCAACGAAGCAGCTGCTAAAGAAGCCAATCGCCTCAAGAGTCAGTTCCTCGCCAACATGTCGCACGAAATCCGGACCCCCATCACAGGCGTCTTAGGAATGGCCGAGCTGCTCGCTGGTATGGAGTTGGACGATGAACAGCAAGAATATGTCGAAAACATTCAGAGCTCGGCGACGTCTCTCCTGACGGTTATCAATGATATCCTGGATTTTTCCAAGGTAGAGTCAGGAAGACTGGATATTGAAGAAGTTCAATTTTCCTTATCACACATTGTGAAAGAGGTGGGGAGGATGCTGCAATTCGCCGTCGAACGAAAGAATCTCGATTTCCGTTCGGACATCGGGGAAGGGATCGAGAACGACCTCATTGTCATTGGAGATCCAGGGCGCGTGCGGCAGATTTTGACCAACCTCCTCACCAACAGTATAAAGTTCACGAATCAAGGATACGTCCGCTTTTCAGTGGCGGCCGAGAATGAGACAGCTGAATCTATCGAGGTGCGGTTCACGGTTGAAGATACAGGCATTGGCATCCAAGACGACGTCCGCAAGAAGCTATTTCAGCCCTTCAGTCAAGGCGATGCGTCCACAGCCCGGCGATTTGGTGGCACAGGTCTAGGATTGACAATTTGCAAGAACCTGTTGGATCTGATGCATGGGCGCATCTCGTTGGAGTCCAATGTTGGCGTCGGAACTCGGGCAACCTTCTGGGTTCCCTTCAACAAACCAAGCGGCCCAGCAGACACCAGTCTTGCTAATGCAGGTGCCATTCCTGATCGACTCCAGTCGGAACTGAGCATGTCCTGCACCAGTTCGGAGTATGATCATATCGTCGGTACCCCTCCAGCATCTGATGGAATGCAGAGAGGTTCCTCCGGATCTCGTCAGACACGATTTGGCATTGCCTCATCTTCGAGCCCCGACCAAGAACTGCCTCCATCAGAGCGAGCCAAAATACATATTTTGGTGGTTGAAGACAAGTAAGTTGTAGCCTAAGTGAGGATGCTGGGTGTTAACATTCTACAGTCCCGTTAATCAGAAGATTGCGACCAAGACAATTGGTCGACTTGGTTTCCAAGTCACGGCTGCCTGGAATGGAAAAGAAGCCTTGGAATACCTTGCGGGGGTTTCAATGGGCAAAAATCCCAAGCCAGATATCATTCTGATGGATGTGCAGATGCCTATCATTGACGGCTATAAATGTACCCACCTCTTGAGACACCATCTTCCTTACAAGCCGCTTCTTCAGGATGTGCCAATCGTGGCCATGACAGCATCAGCAATCCAGGGCGATCGAGAAAAGTGTACCAGAGCTGGTATGGACGACTATTTAGCCAAGCCTGTTAGGAGCGTGGTATTAGAGAAGATGCTGCTGCGATGGTGCCACTTACGGCGCCAAACATCCACGGTTCCGGACCCGTCTGCCTCGGACTGCTCAGAGACGAGCGAGCATTGCGACAATGCTGATATTCCACACGTTGGCCTTGACCAAAACGATATGCCACCGGCAGGACGCACATCGGAAGACTGCAACAACAGCCCCATTACACCTCGACCCCTAACGACAAATGGGAAGCAGAATGAACCCTCTCCCTTCGATACCAGTGTACACGAGCTAGCGCCTCAGGTGAGGTGGCCCGAAGGAGAGACGGAATGGTCCAACAGGCTTCAAGAGACCAAACTCATCGGCGCGGCTGGCGGGACATCGAGTTACAGAAGGAATTCATACCAGGAACGTCAGACGGGGGACTCTTTGACAGAAGAGAACGTCAACAAGTTAAAGAGCGGGAACCAGCCGACGCGGCGGTAGGTCGAAACGAACGATCTGGTCTCGCAATCGACTGGAGCTGGCATTAAGTCATTGTGCCAGAAGCCCACGAGAATTATTATATCGGCGACTCAAAATCCCGTCGGTCTTCCTGCTACATCTTCTTTCGCGGGAGTCAACTTTCATATTATTTTCCTTCTTTTATTCTACTCAGCTCAAGCATATCACAAAAGCATGCATTGCACAATCGGTTGGCGTTGTAACGGTGGTCCCGGTGGAAGGCAGAAACTAGCGGAATCAAGAATACGATCGAACCTTTGGCGGACAGCAGGGCTGGCTGGGGTTTTAGACGACAACACACGCACTATTGGGAGGCTATGGGTTTTTAATGTTTTCTGCTCTTGTTCTGTTGGTATGTTGGAGAAATTATAGAAGGGCTTACCTTTTGTGGTTGTGGAGTAGGGGAAATGCAACTTTCATGTCGCCCGTGTGTACACGGGAATGTAGGAAAGGGGAAGCATCTAGTCACGATTTAGATCGGGATGGCATGGTCTGACTCGGAGGAGGATCACGAAGGTAGCATGTCTAATGACGACGGTGTAGGAATGATCAATGATGGATGATACCTTTTAAACTTTGCTTAGATACGGTTAAAAGTGCCATCCATTCACTCCTCGCTTTGCGTGGTATAACCGATAGATTTATTGGTTATCTCGGGTTTGATTGTTTCTTGCAACACTGCACTTCTGATACCCTATGCGCTAGTTTCTATCACCCATGCTTCGGCATGCGACTCTCCCGGTTGGTGGCTTGATCTAGACCTCGGTCTCGACCCCAGGCTGCTTGGAGGAGTGCTCTAGGACGCTGGAAGCTTTATCCCCAACGCGGTCGAACTTGTGCTTGATCCACTTTGCGGTACGCGGAATCTAGACCCATCTGTCAGTCTCACATTGTCTCCTACAAGGCAAACACTGCACCCCCCTTCGTATAGAAGAGCAGCAGAATCACGAGATGCAATAATACAGATACAGGGGAGGGAACGAGCTTACCTTCCACTGCATGAGCCCACGGTGCTGCCGGTGTAGACGCTTATCTCGGTGTCGATAGTCCCGGAGTTGATCGATTGGGCCTTGCTTATGTGCGGCGCTGCCGTCGGGGACGTCGTCGCCTTGGTTATCTTCCGCGTCCGAATCATCGGAGGAACTCGAGCTCGAGCTCGAATCAGAGTCGCTATTCGTCGAGCCCGGACGGTGTGCAGCAGTGGGTGAGTTGGGCCCAGAGTTGTGAATGCCGGCCTCTTTCTCCATGCGTCCTGCCTCGAGGTTGTCACGACCTGTTTCTATGACTTCGACCACATTGCGGAGGTGCTCGTCGCGGCTTGTCCAACCGGAATGGGCACTTCCCTATACCGATGTCAGTATCTCATATTGGGTAAAATCAGCCAGGGAATCTTACCAAGCCAGCCCAAAACGTTAACTTGAGCTTGATCGTACCAAGCTTCTCACCGCAATCTTCCAAACAGCAAGCTGTGGCACGGGCGAAGTCACCTTTCCACACTGGCAGCTCTAATTCCATCGGCTCCTCGTCTACAAGATCTTTGAGCCATATGACAGCAAACGCAGACGTATCCTTGCTAAAAACGGTCTTCTCACGGAAGGCAATAGACAAGCAGCTGCTGTACCTCGATTGCACAGCAAGAGCAAGAGACTTGCCTCGTTTCGACTTCCAAGTTGCTGTATCCTGGCCGTCTCCATCCCCATGGTACATCTTTGCCGTGCTGATGTTGGTTCGGAACTTGAGCCCTGCGGATCGCAGATTGTCAGGACAACCTTCAACCGTCACTGTGGGGTTGACCTCTACAGTTCCATACTGCCAGCCCAAGAGGTTCCGGGGTGCTTGGAGCTGGACGCTACGCCAGACCATTGAGAGACGGACGCGTCCATGACCAACACCCCCTGACAAAGGCCAGAAGCCCATGACTTGGGAGCTTTCCTCGAAGATGTCCGCAAGTGGAAGATGGACAATTCCAAGTAAAGGGTCATCCTCTTTCAGTCGGGCATCACGCACAGTGACATACACCTCCGCATCACGCCAGTCGCGCACGAAACGCTCACAGCCGGCGTTATAAAAGGGCTTGGCGTTTTGAGGCTTCGTTCTGGTTTTAAATGTCTTGCGATGGTTCAGGATAATGGTGCAATACGCACTTGGCAGACCGTCACCAGTATCTTCCTCATCAGTCGCCTCAGCGTCGTTTGCTGCCTGCCGCTTGTTGAGACGTTCCAGCTCGAGGCCTGTAATGTTGTGGATCTGAATACTAAAGAGGCCGCTGGGGAAACCATCGGGAGGCGGCGCTGAGATAATCATGGCATCCTGTTCAGCCCTGAGCTCTTGTGACTTCTGTTGCTCAAGTTCGCTGATATCCTCCTTCTTTCTGCCCTCCTTGAACATGGTCTCGCGGAGCTTGTGCTCACACGACCTGTCAACCTTTTCTTTGAGTTGTTCGAAAGTGCGAATGTTCGGGTCGTGGGTCTGCTGCTCAAATTGGCATTCTTGAATTCTGGTCTTGGAGTAGTAGCCGACGTTCCATTCAAGTTTGCCAGGCATGTTGTCGCCTGATTTGAGAGCCCTGAAGCCATCTTGCCGAGTTGACATACGACCGTTGGATTCTTCGCCCCTCATCAATTCTTTAATGCCCACCTCAATTCGACCAAGATCGTCGTCTGCAGTGAGTCTGTCAGAATCCCAAAGCTGGACTCGCAGTCTCTCGTCAATGTTGAGCTCTTGCGGTGTGACCAGCATAAAGAAAGTCTCATCCCAATGGGGTTCCATCTCATTCTCCAGCACACGTGTGGTGAAGAGGACCTTGCCAAATTTGGCCCAGCCGACGGAAATATAGGCGTCTGAGCTGCCGTCCTTGATAAGCGGGATTCCAGAGTCGCCCATTTTGAACTCATAACCGCGCTTGATGTTGACGACAAGCACGCCCACGGCATTAGTGTCCTTTTTGAAATCGTCACCGGCAAGCATATCCTTGAGGTCGAGGGTCAGGCTCTTGGGTGCGACATACTCAGCCATGGCGGCGTCAACGGCTGACTGGACAAAGTTGCTGATGAAGGGGACGTCCATGATATTGAGGGCATGTTTGCTCAGCGGTACACAGCTCAAGTTTACCTTAGGTTGTCCGAGGAAGGTGAGCGTACAGAGAGCGAAGAATGGTGGATCTGGCGTAAGCTGGAGACGCATCCGCATGGTGCCCATCATCCCCTGAAGGTCAACCCAGACCGGAATCTTGATATTGCCGGGGAGATAGAAGGCGAGGAATAGGTGCATGTTCTTGGTTCGCTCCCTGAGGGATTTGGAGCTGGATCGAGTCCGGTAAGCAAAGGCGACCTCAAGGTTGATGAAATCACCTTCCTCAGCCTCCATACCGTCCTGAATAGAGTCGTTGGTATCGCTTTCGCCATCTTTCTGGTCAGTATCATTCTCACTCTGCTCTGCAGACATGAGTTCCCCATCCTCGCCCACTGCTCTAGCCGCAGCACCGGTGGGAAGCCATCGAACGCCAAGAATACGCAGCGACTCGCTACCTTGGCCGATATCTTCCACGCTAACCATGCGTATAAGCTTGGGAATTGAAGCCTGCATAACGTCCTCAAGAGTATCTGCAAGGCTGGCGAAGAGATCGGGGTTTATGAGAGGCCAGACAGAACCAAGGAGGGAGTTGAGCCACACAGTCGTCTCGGTATCATGCTGTTTGGATGCCTTGACGATGCCCCGGCGGTGGGCATCCCAAACTTCGTCTTGAAATATGTTGCTGATCTTATTGGCCATCCATTCTCGAACAACAACAACCAGGAACCAGACAGCTCCAGCGGTCGCCACAACCAGGACTGTGAAAAGAGTACCGCCCACGAAAATTGATCTCCCCTTTTCGTCAGGCAGTATACCTTTTGTCAGGATTCGCTCCAGCGTGAATGCGCTGACAATGACAGTTGCGACTCCAGCAAGTCCAAAGGTGATGCCGCGCTTGCTGATGTTTGCGAGCTCAAGTCGGAGAGCGTCGAAATCTGGTGGTGGAAACAGTTCTCCCATAGCGTCATAGCTTTGTTGAACTTCATGGTGCTCCTTTTTGAGCTGCTCATCAGACTTATTCTTGCCATCGAGACCTGTCGCTGTTCGCTGTGTAGTCCCGAATTCTGGCTCGTTGGCGTCGACCTCCTTAAGGGCTTCATCGGTAAAGTCATGTATAGTAACGGGTAGATGGGTGATAGGATCTGTGACTTCTCGCTCTGCCCTCTCCTTACTGTTCTTCTTGAGATCCTTGCGTCTCTTTTTAGGGTCAGAAGACGCTTGTGCAGTCTGGGAGGTATCTTTCATGCCTCCAGATTCCTCATCCTGGTCCTTCTCACCATCATGCTTTTCAGACTTGTGCGGTTCTGTGTGGTAGTCCTGGTCTTCTCTCGATCTTTGGTGAAGCTTGTAGTCGTCAGTCACTGCATCTGACGTCTCATTGTTGTCTTGTGCAGCTTCATCTTGTCGTGCTGCTCGTTCTTCCCGATACTTTGATATTGTGGGAATGGGGTTTTTGGCGCTATATGGAGCTTTGTAGCGGGCGTGTTCTTTGGCGTCATCTTTTCCAGACATGACGGGTCACTCTTGCAAATGGCCGACTGGGTAATGGCGAACCGGGTCACAGAATTGAGGTGAGAATGAAGGGTTCAATATATTTGCAGAAACTTGGAAAAGAGTGAAGAGTTTGAAGTTGAAGCACTGTCAAAGCTGAAGCTGTTCGTTGTACGATGGTAGGTAGGAAGGAGTAATATGAGGCGGCCCTACGTCATAGTTAGTGGCATGGCACGTGCCGAGTGTTCCAGCTTGGCAGTTCCATTTATGCTCAGATAAATAATCGAGTACCGATTGCATACAGTAAGGCATTAATTGGATTTGAATCTTGGCGAGCAATTTCTTGGTTGGCGGACTTGGCGAGAGGTCGACTGCTTTCATGATGCGGTGCTTCTTATTTATGGGTGGTTTAAGTTGTGAAGCTAACCACCACACGGACTTGTGGAATTAGTAGACAAATTAGTGGCCAGGCTGATGACGGGTCTAAACCAGTGTCAATCTCGCCGATACGGCTAGCTCAGGCACAGTTCAGTGGTCTAGAGATGCATCTCTGGAATTCGCATTCAAAAACACTGGTTTTCAATCGGCTCCAGAGGCAAAAGAACCAGGATGGCCCAGATTGATGAGCACCACCAATGCGTCAGCGCGGGGTGAGAAAAACAAGCTTGCTTGTAGTGGCGGGGCATCGAGATCGTCGATGTCCATGTCTGCCCACTCGGGGAATTGATAGGGTTCCCTGTATCCGTACTGTATAACGGTGGGCATTACTGAGTTTCGTGGATGAGAGTCAAGCAGGTTTTTGATCTCACAGGAAGCAAGATGAACGGTCATGAATATCCTCTAGCGGTACAGTCCCTTCGTAGTGAGAAGTGGCTACGTACTGATACCTCGGTGTCTCTTGCCGTCAACTTTTCGGGGGGGAGATCAACTTTTGATGAAACATCATAAAAAAGTCACATTGAAACCTGGTCATCAGTGCTGTCATCAACATCAAGGCCATACAATTCCGGGCTTCCTGACATGCATGTCGGCCCCACTCTTCCGAAGCGGAGCCTAGCCGGCGGTCACGGTCGAGTTGCTTAACGCTTAACGGTGTATAAATGGCCTGGAGTTATACCAATGGGGAGAGAATACATAGTACGATCTCCCACCCTCCCATGAAGCCAGTCTCATATATAGTCACCCTCATATCAAAGGGATTCGAGCTTAGAGGATGCCGTATACTTATCTCTGGCCTTGCTCAAAATGCAGACAGCAGTTGTAATAAGCAGGGCTTCATGAAAGACACATGCATGCCTATCAGTGACTCGCTAACACGGATCTTGGAGAAGTTGGTGAGTATCGGAACCAGATTGAGACGCTTGTTCCGTGCACATGGAGTGAGTGGTCTGGTCTCCAAGTGGATCCTTCGGCTTTGTGTGATAATTACAAGAGGCCATGGCCTTGGCTAGGTGATGGTCATTCGATTTTCTATCAATCGCTACACGTCGCGTTTCTTGACATTGGTGCGTCAAATTATCTAGCTGTAATGAGCTGCCGCCGTTTTAGTTGATATCACACAACAGTAGCTAGGCGAGCCTCGGAACCTTGCGTTTGACGGGCTGACACATCGCAACCAACACGGCGATCCTTTGGACTTTCTGGATGCATTCGACACTTCCCGTACCGCGGAACCGGTAACGCTGGCCTGTCGAAGTGCCCTTCACGCGAAAACAGAACTTGTACTGTAGATGTTGGACCGGACCAACAACGTGTGTCTCTTAACTAACTTGATCGATTAGCGCAGCAGAACAGACGCACAGCAGTTGTAGCACCAACTAGCGCCGTCACAGTGCATCGCACCAAGCCCTGTTCCATGGATAGCAGCGGCAGGGGTGACAAGGGTCCATCCGAGACGAGGTCTGCAGTTGGTTGCGACTCTCGTCCCTAAGCGCCCGGAACAAGAGCCAAGAGCAATCACGGCGTTGGTCGCAGAGCCTCTCTAGGGCCCCTGGATGGTCTTGAAGGCCGTTGACTGGCCCCAGAGCCATCGAGTGGCTTCAAACCGAGCGTTCCAAATTTAAGCGGCCAGTCAGAAGTCGCACAACCGTAATGCCCAAGCCTCTAACGTTCATAGGCGCCCGCGATATGCAACTATTTTTCGACTCTGCATGCCCGCCTCTCGTGGAATCCCATGCTGGGTTGACATGGGCTGTTGGATGTGAACTGATCACTTTGCGCTGAGGAAACAAAAGCAGTCGGCCCCCGGTTTCTTCCCTTGTCATGATTTTTCAATTGCAACTCTCCTCTCATTAGGTTACTCTCTGTTCACCAATTCAGTCTAAGAACCCCTGCGTCAACCTCCCCGCCCCCGCGAAACACCCATCGTCGAAGCGCCTCTCACGTCCGTCGTCTCAACCCGAACCCGAAACCCGCTACCAGTTGAATGCTGTCCCATCTGTGACGTTTCAGCTCCTTTCGACTGTCTGGAGGGTATATCGGTATACGCCTTTTCCGTACCCGATCTAGCAACTCAATACCTCCTGGAGACATCCTCTACTCGTCTCATGCGACGCCAGTGATAGGAAATAAAGTTACCGAGAGGGCCAGAGTCGCACCAGATTTCGGATCTCGTCTCTTCCTGCTCATCCGCTTACTCCTTTGTTCGACATCTTGGGCCTGGTTTATCATCTCTACATCCCACACACAACCCGTAGTTGTTCTCTCTTCTTCATCCCGCTGCTGCCGCCTCGAGTCCGCGAGACCATCACTCCGGTGACCACTCATCCATCTCTTTTGCTTCAACTCGCTGCTGGATCAGCTCGCTTTCATTCAAAGTGTGAATACTCAAATTTGACCAGCGTTGATCGTCTTTTATCGTGGAGAAATCGGTCGTAATTGTGGCCCGGCTGTTTGGACAATAATTTCACAACTTGAAAACATCAAGCAATCTACCAAGAAGCTGCTTTGGTGCACCAGATCAACGGCACCCCTGCCTCACGGGTAACTCTTTGGCTTGTCGCCGGTCGACTTTGACTCTTGGAATCGCCTACACTAATCTCAATACACAACACCAACCGCAACAATGGCGGCACAAATCGGTTATGGCGAATTAATACGGAAGCAGTTCACCCCTTCTAAACTGTTATTTCATCTTCTCTTTTGGGCCTTCCACTGGGGAATTTTTGCCTATGGCTGGTATGCTCATGTTTGGCGCCTCATGCTTCCATCTTGCTAATGTTTTTCTAGGTGGAAACAGTATGCAGATGCCCGACTGGCAGGTCTAAATACTCTCAAATTCTCCGTCTGGATTTCTCGAGGCGCTGGTCTCGTTCTGAGTGTCGACTGTATGCTTATCCTCTTGCCCGTATGCCGTACCATCATGCGCTGGATTCGACCCAAGGTCCGCTTCCTGCCCCTCGATGAGAATCTATGGCTGCATCGCCAGATCGCCTACTCCATCCTCTTCTTTACCTGCCTTCATACTGGCGCACACTACGTCAACTTTTACAGCGTCGAGAAGACTCAGATTCGGCCTGTCACAGCTGTTCAGATCCACTATGTCCAGGCTGGTGGCATCACTGGCCATGTCATGCTGCTATGCATGCTTCTCATGTACACGACTGCCCACGCTAGGATTCGTCAGCAGTCGTTTGAGACATTCTGGTACACCCATCACCTCTTTATCCCTTTTTTCCTCGGCCTCTACACCCACACCGTCGGTTGCTTCGTGCGCGACACTCCTGAAGCCATCTCGCCCTTTGCGGGTGATGAGTTCTGGGAGCATTGTATTGGCTACCTGGGATGGCGCTGGGAGCTTTGGACCGGTGGTCTCTATCTCATCGAGCGTCTCTGGCGTGAGATTCGCGCTCGCCGTGCGACCAAGATCACCCGAGTAGTCCGTCATCCGTACGACGTAGTCGAGATCCAGTTCAACAAGCCGTCTTTCAAGTACAAGGCTGGCCAGTGGCTGTTCATCCAAGTGCCTTCACTCTCCAAATATCAGTGGCATCCCTTCACCATCACTTCATGCCCTTACGATCCTTATGTCTCGATACATGTTCGACAGGTCGGCGACTTTACTCGCGAGCTTGGAGATGCTCTAGGCGCTGGTGCCGCACAGGCCAAACTTTACGACGACGTTGATCCCCTGGGCATGTATGAAGTTGCCCTTCAGAATGGTGATCAGATGCCTGCCCTGCGAATCGATGGTCCTTATGGAGCCCCCGCCGAAGACGTTTTTGAGAACGAGATCGCTGTGCTTATTGGTACTGGAATCGGCGTCACTCCCTGGGCGTCCATCCTCAAGAACATATGGCACCTCCGTAACTCGCCCAACCCGCCCCGCCGCCTTCGCCGTGTCGAGTTCATCTGGGTATGCAGAGATACGGGCTCGTTCGAGTGGTTCCAGACGCTACTATCCTCGCTCGAGGCGCAGTCCACCCAAGCCGCCAGCGTCCCTGGCAGTAACGGTGTTGAATTCCTCAAGATTCACACCTACCTCACCCAGAAACTCGACGCTGATACGGCGCAGAATATCGTGCTCAATAGTGTTGGCACTGAGATGGATCCCTTGACAGAGCTGCAATCACGCACCAACTTTGGACGGCCGGACTTCAAACGGCTTCTTACTACCATGCGTAATGGTATCTTAGACCGGACCTATCTCAATGGTCTAGAGGCCCACATGCGCACAACAGTCGGAGTGTACTTTTGCGGTCCTTCAGTAGCAGGTATGCTCATTGCTTTTTGAAATATCTTGATCGGTTACTAACGAAATACTTAGCTCGTGATATCAAGACAGCTTGCAAAGCCGCTACAGTTAAGGACGTCGAGTTCCGTTTCTGGAAGGAGCATTTCTGAGGTTGGAATGTCGCTGAACTGAATTGGGCCTTGCAAACACAAAACATTTTATCATAACTTGTATATTAACTGATGGAAGCCAACGATCAAATATGTGATGAGCCGGATTTCTTAAGTGATGTGACATTATCATTGTTCACCTATCGAATGTAACATAGGGAGGTGGTGAACAGCATCGCTCGAGGGGGATGGTCGTCTCAGTAAGGATCGACCATCCTTAGATACCTCCTCAGGCCCTCCATGTAGTTAGATGAATCGTATTTGCAAACCAAGAACTCCACGGCGAGGTATGCCTCTCTCTCGACGGCGGAGTGACCATCTTGCTCTTGTGATTCCTCTTCCTCCTCACTTCAATGGCCCCGGTTGTATGCAGATCTAAATTGATTAGTGGAAACAGCACGACGAATGGATTGACTGTTGAAAAGGCGGCACCGATGAGATCAATTATTTGTGAAGTTGGTCACTCTTCTTGAATATTGGAAAGGTGAGGAGAGAGATACTTGGATGCTCGGTGAGAGATTGGCCCGAATACACGTGGGATAAATCAAGGCTCCTTGCTGGCAGGGTGCAAGAAGGGATTTAACGTTAGAGGTGTCTTGCCAGAAGAATGTTGTAATATCGCATCAATTAACGTTACTCGTTGAACTTACCACTGATTAAGGTCTAATAAGTCTGGCTATATCTGTGATGCAGATTAAATTCAACATTTGACTCACAACGACGGATTCTCACAAGAATAAATCAACTTTCTTTTCTCATTGTAAATCACCAGACTGGGCATGCAAAACGTAGCGTATTGTGTACGTACCACCATTCTGGGGAGGATCGTCGTTGTTACCAAAAAGATCTGGGGCCCCTTAAAAAGAAAGCCAGGCGAGTCAACTCCTATCGAGCGCCCTCGCTATTACCTACCTTACGTCATGTTCTGCATTTTCCTTTGCCGCATCAACGCCTGAATCAGTCTATTCTATTCATCCTGCCAACAAGGTCTCTCCTTTTCAACCATTTGCAGATAAATAATCTCTACCTCGTTTGATACTGTTTTTCTTGCTCCGCGATTTGGTGCCTGAAAGACGCGCCTCTTAACCAGATTGTGGCTTAACGGGAATTCGAATTTTTGGGGTTGGGGAATCCTGGGGGCGTCTGCCACTTTTATTTCTTATTCCAGAGCGTTCTGAGTAAAATTTAGACTTCAGTCTGGGTCCAAAGCAGCTCGTTCCCGCTATCAGATCCGCAACCCAAACGTCGCAATGGCTTCTTTTCTTCGATGGTAAGTTTCTGGGAAGCTTCAATTGCCGCGACGTCCGTGCTGACCCCAGATGTCAGGTATAACATGAGGCTGGCAGCCCGCCCGCTGCTCACCCAGAGTGTCACCACCGCGGTGCTCTTTGCCACCGGCGATATCACAGCCCAGCAGCTCGTCGAGAAGAAGGGGCTTGAGAAGCATGACTTGATTCGAACGGGTCGTATGGCCCTCTACGGTGGCTGTGAGTCTTTTGTCGACCCTGCTCTCCGATTGGAATCATTAGTTGACTCTTGACAGGTGTTTTTGGCCCCGTGGCTACAACATGGTTCGGCTTCCTCGCTCGCAACGTCAATGTGAGGAACAAGCGACTTGAGACAGTTGCTCGCGTTGCCTGCGACCAGCTTCTATTTGCGCCCGTCATGATCGGCGTCTTTCTCAGTAGCATGGCCACGATGGAAGGCAAAAGTCCCAAAGAGCGCCTGAACAGGACGTGGTGGCCTGCTTTACAGACCAACTGGATGGTCTGGCCTTTTGTCCAGATGATCAACTTCTCTTTCATCCCCCTACATCACCGCGTCTTGTTCGCCAACGTCATATCTATTGGCTGGAACTCGTATCTGAGCTGGGTTAACACTCAATAATTGGGAGCGTTTGATTATATGAAAGCATTTTGCTGTTCATTTCATTTCAAGACATAGAAATAGAAGTGTGTTATGTTTGAGTCGGGTTCTCTATCATCGTGGAGAGAAGTGCATTTGTTTTCGCAGGGCAGAGCCTGATGGGGAAAAGGGAGGGCGAAGGTTCAAAGACTCAGATCTTGTTTATGATAACATCCCATCTTTTTACACCAAGTAATCCAGAGCCTTATTGCTAGGTGCCACAGCCACGCCCGACTGTTCTTCAAGAGAACGAGATGAGCCACTAACTTGAGCTTGATGGTACTCTCCCCTCATTATGGGTCCAGCCATTACCTGCAGAGTAAACATATGACATGAATATGGGTCCAAGAGCCATTATATCCATCATGGGCTCATTTTCCGCCTTTTTGAGTCACTTGTTGTCTTGCTTCAACTGCGGAGAGGCCCCATGATCAACTCAGGTCTAACGATGCCGTTATCGCTGCCTTAGGCCACAGGCAGTTTAGCGCCACGGGCTGATCCATCACGGCGCAGCCTTTTCCCGAGCGGCCAAATCCGGGTTTTGATTTGATACAACCGAACATCATCAGGATTCATCCTGACCTCCAAACACCCCCTCTCCTCCCTCTCCCGGACTCTGCGCACTCTCCGCGCCTGGTAACAACAATGTTGCCCTCTTCGGTGCGGCGTGTCGTCTCCTCCGCCGTCTCGTCTGCTCCCCAAACCGGCATCGTCTCTTCCCTCGCCTCCGCAGCTCCAAAGACCGCCCCTGTCCTTATTCGCAGCCACCAGCGACGATGCTCCTCTTCGAAGCCCTCGAGATCCGATAACGGATCCAGCGAAATTGCTGCCGGGCAGTCGGTGCCCGCTTCCTCGACCTCGGCGCGTGGCGATGGCAAGGCTGGCAGTGAGAAGCGGAAGCGCAAGAGCAATAAGGATGCTTCTGAACGGGCAGCTTCCATGAAGAAGCTGCCCAGCGTTCCCAACACGCACCACATGTCACAAGAAGGTAGGGAGCGTTTTCAACTCTTAAGCTGGTGGCCGAACTTACTGACTTTGCTTAAGCTCTGGGCCTTTCAAGTTTCTTCTCGTTGCATAGACCCATTTCTGTTACGCAAACAATGCCGCGATCCGTAACCGATGAGCACTTTGCTTCAATCTTCGCCTCTCGAACCAGAAGCAACAAGATGTCTGACACCATGTCTACCCTCTCCGATACCATCGACCAGTTGGAGGGCCCTATGGCCCAGATGACCATTGGCGGACAGCAGGAGGGTCAGGAGTCTATGCAAAGGGTTGATATCAAGAACCCTGACGGCACCGAGTCGAGCATGTACCTCCAGATCGACACCATGTCAGGTGAATTTCTGCCTTTCCGACCCCCGCCGCTGCCCCAACCACAGGCTACTGCCGAGGTCGGTGGCGCTGTTACAGAGGCAGAGGTTGCGGACGAGACCCCCCAACATCGTGTCTATAAAGCACTTTTCACCATCGAGGAATCCACCGATCCCGATGGCCAGATTCGAATTATGGCTCACAGCCCGCGGATCATGCAGGATGCCCAGCCGCGAAGCTTTCTCGAGCGACTCGCCCTTCGCCAGATCAAGTTCGACGAGGCCCAAGGCCGCCGCGACATGCACGCTATCAGCGTTAAGCGACAACGAAAGCTGAGGATGAAGAAGAAGAAGTACAAGAAGCTCATGAAGCGGACGCGAGTCCTGCGCCGCAAGCTGGATCGGACTTAGACTCTGTACATAATAACCCCGTTTCGGCCGCTGTTTCCCGTTTCTCGCACCCGGGGCTTTCGAAGGGCATATTCATTCTCGGTGTCTGGGCATGGATGGTGACGATTGTCAACTTTGAACGGTGGCATTGCGCTCTGAGGCTTTCCATCTTTCCATAGACTCGCGCAGGTAACAATCATCATTCATAATTGAGCTGAGCTGCAATTATACGGTGATCCCAGACTCACAGGCATGCCCTTTATGTACGACTAGCTGTAAAATTATTCTTTTTCATACTTTCAGTCTTGTTTCCCGTGCAATGCCCACCTAGAGAGCTCACATATTCACTCTGTTGAGCTCTGTCATTGGAAGCGTCACATTCGCGCAGAGAGGTAAAAGATAGCTTCACAAAAGCTGGTGCCACCTATTTATATACCCCATTAGGTATACGATGTTGGATCAGAGCTCTGATCAAGGCCAATCCCCTACATATGGATTCAGGAGGATGAACTACGTACGTATGTTCAACGCCTTGTGCCCCGAACAACCTTCTTTATTCAGACCAAACGTCTTGTTCTCTGGACTCACTGGATGAGAGGTGGTACGTCTCGAGAGCTATCGAAGGGCATCCTTTCGAGCGCATGTATACGTGTCTTATATAGTTAGAGTTGGTTTTGAAGGCGAATACAATATCAGGATTTCGATTTAGATACTCCGTACGGAGTAGTTATCCGTAAACTGTTCGGTGTGACCCCCACTTTGGATTGCTCACCTTGGTCTACCGCCCGGCAGAACTCCCCGACCGCCAAAATTTTGGATTTTTTGAACTGGGTCCCCACCTTCGAGTTGAGATCGCATTTGCGCCCACGTACTTTCAAAGCGATTGGCCTCTGGAAAATCCTGCAAACATGACAACGCGCAAAGCTGTGTATGTTATAATGGTACTCTTGGTTTAAGGTCCGAAGCTAACAGAGAGAAACTAGGGACCAGCGCATCCCAGCGCTCATTCGAAATGGACTGCAGGAGAAGAAGAGAAGCTTCTTCGTGGTGGTTGGAGACAGGTCCAAGGATGTGATTGTCAATTTGCACTACCTCATGTCCAGCATGGACATTAAGCAAAATAAGTCTGTCTTGTGGGCTTACAAAAACAAGCTGATGGGCTTCACCAGGTAACTTTGTTCCTTTCCTATTCGTACTGTGACGCAGCTAACATGGAGGTCGCAGTCACCGGAAGAAGCGCGAGCAAAAGATCAAGAAGGAGATCAAGCGAGGCATCCGAGAAGCCAACACCGAGGACCCTTTCGAGCTGTTCGTTTCACTTCACAACATCCGATACACCTACTACAAAGAGACCGACAAAATTCTCGGTCAGACGTTCGGCCTATGTATTCTTCAGGACTTTGAGGCTGTCACACCCAACATACTGGCGCGAACGATCGAGACAGTCGAAGGTGGTGGCTTGGTAGTTCTATTGCTCAAGGGCATGAACAGTCTGAAGCAGTTGTACAGCTTGTCCATGGATGTCCACTCACGATACCGAACCGAGGCGCATGATGATGTGGTTGCGCGATTCAACGAACGATTTATCCTGTCGCTTGGTAGCTGCGACTCCTGTCTGGTTATCGACGACGAGATGAACGTTCTGCCCATTTCTGGTGGCAAGGGTGTGAAACGCCTGCCTCCACCTGATCTGGACCAGCCCAAGTCGGAGGCCCAGCTTGAGCTTGAAGCAGTAAAGGGGCAGCATGAGGACAGACAGCCTGTGGGATCTCTGATCTCCCTCGCCAAGACGGTAGACCAAGCTAAGGCGCTTCTCACCTTCACTGATGCGATCGCCGAGAAGACTCTCCGAAGCACAGTTGCCCTGACAGCTGCGCGAGGGCGAGGAAAGTCAGCCGCGATGGGTGTCGCTGTGGCAGCCGCCGTTGCTTACGGGTACAGCAACATCTTCATCACTTCCCCGTCGCCCGAGAACTTGAAGACCCTGTTCGAGTTCGTCTTCAAGGGCTTCGATGCCTTGGGGTACGCCGATCATGCCGATTATTCCATTATTCAAAGCACCAACCCCGACTTCAATAAGGCCATTGTCCGAGTCAACATCCACCGACAACATCGACAGACGATTCAGTATATTCGACCTCAAGATGCTCATGTGCTAGGACAGGCCGAACTGGTGGTGATCGATGAGGCAGCGGCTATACCCCTGCCGCTTGTCCGGAAGCTGATGGGCCCTTACCTAGTATTCATGGCCTCCACTATCAATGGTTATGAAGGTACGGGTCGATCTCTTTCTCTCAAACTGATCAAGCAACTGCGAGAGCAGTCGCGTTCTGCTTCTGCCGCTGGTGAAGGTACCGAAATCGCGGATCGATCAACTGGCAAAGCCTCCAAGTCCGAGGAGTTCCAGTCTGGCCGAAAGTTGCGCGAAATCACACTTTCCGAGCCCATCCGATACGCTCAAGGAGACTCTGTCGAAAAGTGGCTAAACACCCTGCTCTGCCTTGATGCCACCCTCCCCAAGTCAAAGTCAAACATCAACGGATGCCCCGATCCTACACAATGTCAACTCCTAAACGTCAATCGAGATACTCTCTTTTCTTTCCACCCAGTGTCCGAGAAGTTCTTGCAGCAAATGGTTGCGCTGTACGTTGCCAGTCACTACAAGAACTCACCAGACGATCTCCAGCTCATGAGTGATGCGCCTGCCCACGAGTTGTTCGTTCTGGTACCGCCTGTTGCTGAAGACAGCACAAGGTTGCCGGAGCCGCTTTGCGTGATCCAGGTCTCTCTCGAAGGAAAGATTAGTAGACAGAGCGTCCTCAACAGTCTGAGTCGAGGACAGCGACCGTCTGGTGATCTGATTCCCTGGCTAGTAAGCCAGCAGTTTCAGGACGAAGACTTTGCGTCTTTATCTGGTGCTCGAGTTGTCCGGATTGCCACAAACCCCGAATACGTTTCAATGGGATACGGCACTAAGGCATTAGAGCTGCTCGTCGACTACTACGAAGGCCGATTTGCCAACTTGTCCGAGGATGAGGACCAAACTATGGCGGATACAACAGTGACACGGGTCACCGATGCAGAGCTGGCTAACGCAACTCTACTTGATGATGATATCAAAGTACGAGACATCAACAAGATGCCTCCTCTGTTTTCCAAACTCGCTGAGAGGAAGCCGGAGCGTCTGGACTACGTAGGCGTTAGCTACGGCCTGACACCTCCCCTGCACAAATTCTGGAAGCGGGCCTCCTTCTCTCCGGTTTACCTCCGACAAACGGCCAACGACCTTACCGGCGAGCACACCTGTGTCATGCTAAGGCCCCTTGAGAACAGCGACGACCGTAGCTGGCTTGGTGCTTTCTCTCGGGATTTCCACAAGCGATTCTTATCCCTGCTTTCTTACCAGTTTGGCTCGTTTCCTGCCATATCCGCCCTGAGCATCGACGAGTCCGCCAATGCTGGGGCTCAGTTGGATTCGACCGAGATCCAGCCTCTAGCCAAGGTAGAGCTTGACCGAGTCTTGACTCCTTTCGATCTGAAACGCCTTGAGTCTTACGCCAACAATATGCTCGACTACCACGTTGTCCTGGACCTGATCCCGGTCATCGCCAACCTCTACTTCACCGGCCGTCTCAAGTCTGACATCAAGTTGACGGGCGTGCAGCAGTGCATTCTCCTTGCCATTGGTCTACAGCATAAAGACATTGATGCTGTGTCACAAGAGCTCTCGCTGCCTTCATCTCAGCTCCTTGCCATGTTCATCAAGATCTTACGTAAGGTGACTGGACACTTTGCCACGCTTGTCTCGGACGCTGCGGACGCAGAGCTACCCAAGGCTGAGCGTCTTGGCGTGACCCGAGAGAATGCCAGCGGCGCTCACGATGACGAAATTGTGGATGAGCGGTTCGCTCCTCTTACTACCACCCTCGACGAAGAGCTCGAGGAGGGCGGCGATGAGGCCTTGAGGGAGTTGAAGAAGAAGCAAAGAGAGCTTATTGACTCTTTGCCCCTTGATCAGTAAGTTGATTCGCAAGCCATGCATACCCAGTCAGACTAGCTAATTAATATCATAGGTACGAAATCGATGGCGACGCCCCCGCGTGGCAGGATGCTGAGAAGCAAGTTCTGAGTGCGGCCAAGCAGGGCAAGGCGAACCCTGTTGTCAGCGTGAAGACAGCCAAGCAAAAGAGAAAGGCTGGCCAGACTTCAGCGGCCGAGGTGTACGAGGAGGCTTTCGGAGATAAGAGGAAAAAGGCGAAGAAGGTGAAAAAGTCTGCATGAGGTTGTAGAATATCCTAGGGTTGACACATGCACGTGGCAAGGCGTTTTGCTTGATGATAGATTGTTATGTTCAGTGCAGATATGGTTTTGCTGTTCAAGATATAATTCTTTGATTCCCTTGTTCAACTGAACATGATATTCAAACAGCCATTAGCATCAGGTGATGATTGTTCTAGTCATTGAAGTGCAAATCGACTAGGTCACACTGCATGTCTCTGTTAACTGACTTTCTGGACAGTTCTTGGTTCTCTTTCTCTAATACTACTCTATAAGGAATGATTGCGCCTCAAACCCCCAGGGATAACAAGGTGTTAACTAGCAAGTAACAATCTTTCATTTGCAGCCAACGAACCATCTTTATAACACAGCAACGGGGGGGTCGAGTAAACCCGGAGGGAACTTCTCATTGTTCAGTGTATGTTATGCTCCAAGCTTCTCAGTCAGCTCTTACTGTTCGTGGTACTACAATTCACTACAACTTTGTTCATCAATGATACAATCAGTTTCTATTGTCCAGTATCTTTATAATTTGATGACCTGGACCCTGAGCCTCAGTCTTAAGTACCAAGTACCCTTCTCCGGAGACCGCTTGACCTTGGACCTCAGACTCCTGCTATTTATTACGCGCCACTTAAGCAGTCAATCGTTCTCTTAAGTGTTTCCCTCAAAAAATCCGCCAATATGTGCATCCAAGTGATTACGAGGTGCTGCTACTGTAGCGAGGCCCTGGACCCTTACTGGACCGGCTGCCAAAGCCTTGAGGTCCTCACACTCATCGCTGTCAAGCAGGGCCAAGGAGACGACTTGCCATATCCTGGACATTGCGCCTACCGAAAAGAAGTATTTCGTCCCATGCTTTCGGGATGTCCTAACATTGACGTTTGTACATCTTGGTTCTCATCTCTGTGCGAGTGGCATGGAGATGACCAAAGTGAAGACGATAAGTTACAAGACTTTCGCGAGCAGGTTGCTTGGCAAAAATATCGCGAGTACCAAGAGGTGTTTGCCCGGATGTATTTTGCGCATCAACATATCTCGCCTCTGGGAGAGCTTGAGAGCTTCCGGGCACAAGGTTACAGAGATGCCGACATGGAGGCACTTGTAGAGGAAAATGAGTTAGTTCAGCTACAAGAGCCGTCGTGCATCTCGTCAGACTTCGAAGCCACACGGCATAAAGGCGGAGAAGGCTACGGAACCGAGAATGAAGACGCAGTATCAGTTTATTCGACCGATGGTTCAGAATTTGACCCAGAAGGACTGTTATACAATGATGTGGACGAGCACAATACTGGCTATGGCAACGATACTACTCGTGAACCAACGACGCCTTGGGAGGTCACCGTATCGAATATTGCAGAAGAATACCGACAGCTGATAGCGCCTATTTGGACTTGGTTCTACCCAATAGAGCAGGGCCGCGATGGCAAGTTCTGCGACTAGGCTACGCAACAGTTTGTGTTTGTGGGAAGAGTCGGTTTAGACCATATGGTTCTGGAGTTGAGTGGCTGGGCTGGTCTGGTTCTGTATTTATATCACATCATAAGAATACGTTATACTCTGTAGTCATGTCATTTCATACTAAATACCCACTGGGATAGATGTTAAGTAAAATCAAGGCCGGAACACCACCTTGTATCCCATCCAGATGGGAAACATCAATTTGCTTCAACATCGTAATTCTTCAACTATATAAGTTATGAAGATATTGCATAAAGCGTTTATCACTAGTAGTGGCTCTAGTTCCGGATCAGCAAAGTCCACACAGTGCCACTACCCCAGCATGCAGGTACTGCCCCGCTCTGAGTTCAGCTTTACGACGCGTGAAAGGGAAAGAGAAAACAACCAGCTGAAGCCCCCCCCGTCAAAGTAACGTCATAATTTAACCTGACGCGAGTCCAGCAGTTTGGTATTACATCTTCAACTCCTCATCGTGACGGCTTATGCACTTCTCACATCCAAGCCGATTGTCTCATTTATCAGTTCGAATCTCATTATAAGCAGCAATGGAATTTCAGAATGAAGATGGATGGTCATGGTCACCCAGACGCGCCATGAAGCAAATCAACCACAACTCAATCGGCATGGCACCACGACCAGGTATCCCAGCTGATGGTACTACACCTGTGTATAACTTAGCTTTTCTTGTGGTTCCAGACCAGGAAAACTCGTCCAAAGCCCGCACGTCCAAGCCCTCGGCAGCAAACACCTCTAAGAAACGCAAGTCCGATGCTGCCGCCGACACCAAAGAGGATCTCTACATAGAGGACATTGACGACGACGACAATCTTCCGGATCTCATAGACCCGGACACGTGCAATGCCGTACGTCGCAAGATCAGAAACTGGATCGAGTCAGGCGCGCAAAAGGTGGGCGAGTTCGAGCAGACAATTGGCGTCAGTAACAAGGCCTACAACTCCTTCATGAATCGTACTGGCACCTGGGACGGCGAGGGCTGCGCCACCTACTACAAGGCCCATCTCTTCTTCAGGAGGCGTGAGGCGCAAGGTCTCCCTATTAAGGCGAGCAAGCCCAAAAAGGCCAAGACGGCCGGTTCGTCAAAGGCCATAGATGAAGCTCTGGATGTCAGCGGCATCGAACTGTCAGGAGAGGCCACTGGCTCCGTGCCCATCTTCGATACATGTGAAGAGGTTCGCAAAAAGACCCGTGCTCTGCTAGCCAAGGACGGCATGACGCAGGCTGCCTTTATCCGCAAGATCAACGAGGGACTCCCCGAGGACCGCAAAGTGTCCCAGGCGAATCTGCGGTACTTTATGGGCCGCAAGGGCGTTCGCGAGGGCAACACCAACATCAGTTTCTACGCGGCCTACGTCTTCTTCGAGAAGAAGCGAATCAAGGCCGGCAAGCCGAAGACAAACTTCCGCGAGGAGATGGAGGACGCCTGGGGCCCCTGCGGCTTCGATATCGAGAATGGCGGCAGCAGGCATTTTATTTGTTTCGGCGACGAGGTTCCTACACCCGACAAGTATGGCAAAATTCGCTTTGTTCCCGGTCGCCCGGGTGCACGCCAGGGTCGTCGAGGTGGTGGTGGGCGCAAAGTAATAGGGAGGGCATGATTTGAGTTGTCATCTCTCTATGTTTCGGTACGTGTTTCGGTTTATATGATTTGGGTTTAGGCGTCATAGTTTCACTGCGTGTAACGGAAATCGCGGTAAAATGGAACAGTTGCGGTCGTTCTTCTGGTATGCGCTTCCCATGTATCACTGTCTCGTCTCCTCAGATATCCCTGGTTACATATATGCACAGCGCCTCTTCGACGCAAATGGTTGGAAACCACTACGTGTAACGCAGTGCTAATATAGTGAAAAAGGCTGTAAATAGGTGTCGTTGTGAGCCTCTTCTCATATGAAAAGCTTTTCGTCTTGTGCCCTTGGGTTACCTCACTCACGGTCGAAAGTGACAGGTCTCAGCTTGGCCGCCGATCATGAGACTGTATGCGTTCATGCCTCGTAGCGCATTATTTAAGACTGTGGTTTCCAGTCCAACTCAACTTATTCTGAATCGTTTAACAAGCCTTATCAGTGATGAAGTAAGAGAAGACGAAAGGACAGTGTGTTGATCACGATAACGACGTGTGTATATGCTCCCCCTTCTCGCCATTACCATCGCATTTGCTCTCCTCGGCAACTTGCACTTTGCAACATCGCAATACTCGTCGCTTCAGCAACTATCTCGCTGTATACCGAATACGACTTGCCAACTAAACCAGTCATGTGTATCGAGGGGGTAGCTCAGTGTGCGGTGTGCTTCAGCACCGTCACACTCCAGTGGAGGTACTGCATTCCCTATTGCAAGACGAGCCTCGAGGCGTGCCGGCAGGATGAGGGTCTGGTACCTCCCGCCTCTTGGTTCACAGAGCACGACATCACTCAGACACCACTCGAAGGACTCACGGTGGAAGAGTGCCCCAATGACGACTGTCCAAGCAAGGTTCCCCCAGAGGTGCAGGAGGAAGGGGAGGAGAAGAAGTAGCAGGTTTCAAGTGCTTACGATATTAATCAGCACAGGTCATGGCATTTGTGCCTGTGAAATACCTAACTACCTAGATAGTCGAGTCAAGCTCAGCCCTGATTGGTTCCTTGACTATTGGCGTTCAAAAATTGGAGTCTACAAAATCTGCAACTCGTCTCCATTCCCAACAAGCACGACGGCGTCAAGATATCATGACAAGATAATAGCAGAGCATCAAAAAGATAACGTTGATGAGACTGGGACTCGAACCCAGGAGGATTGCTCCACCAGGAAATTGGTGTTAAGGTTAACCTTAACCTGGCGCCATAACCAACTCGGCCATCTCACCGAAGGATATCGTGGACCCGAAACCCAACTGCTCTATGTCCTGAGTGCAAAGTGGTTTAAGCCGTAGTAGGGGCTTATGATATTGGCCTTAGAGACATTGACTCCCTATCAGCTCACCTGAATCTTGAGCATAGTTCACCCTATCGTTGTGACAGCAGGAGAAGGATTCAGAGTTTATCTAACTATTGGTATGAAAGACAACTACAGTGTTTCTCCTCGCACACTGTTCTCTATCGTCGATGCAGAATCAAAGTATAACGTTATATACTGTTAGAAGTGTCAACAAATATACACATTTCGACCCGAAACAAACCATCGTGGCATCATGTAGGGTAGACGAGATACTTTGGGACTCGACATTTAACTAACTACCTAGGTATGTTATCGTCGACCAACAAGAAAAGCAAAACCAGACACATAAGAAACTCCCGACTCATGCACCAGCAATGTCTGGATGAGAGACCTGAACCGGCATCTCCGGGTGCTTTCCAGAATCAAGACAAATCCCTCTCCTCGTCAACATCCTAAAATGACATCAAGGCTCGGCATCGTCGGCAGACGTCCAAAGACTTGTTCCATTTCCCTTGGCGGTCATGACCCCTGAAAGCGACCCCTGGAGATTGAGGCCCTTAGCGCCTACGGATGCTGCAGAAACCAATGGAGCCTGCTGGGGATAACCCGGGCCAGCCCCAGCTTTTCTCATGCGCGAAAAAAAGACTCGCTGTGGTTGGTTACCATTCCAATTCCACCCGGGCCGAACGTCGTCGTTGTACACAAACTCATCTCCCCCAGGCTCGAACCTTTCCATTCTTTTACCTCTCCCCCTTCCTCTTCTCCCTATCCTCTACTTTTCATCATCTCTCGCTCGCCCCTGTCGTCCATTTGGCGATTCCTTGACTAGGCAGAGTTTCCCTTTCTTGGTTGATTGACACGCTTGTCAAACCTCGCAGCTAGCTGTTCGACGCTTTTTTTTCGGGGGAATAACAACATCAACAACAATGCACGCATCCAAGATCCTCGCCTCAATGGGGCTCGTGGCTTCTGCCTCTGCCTCGGTCGTCCGCTACGCCGCCAACCACGAGCGTGACCTTGTCGTCGAGAAGCGAGCCGCCGAGACTGCCGCCTGGGTCAGCATCGACGACGAGCAACAGCCCGCTGCCACATACACCCCTTCCATGACGGTCGAGGACGGCACCACAAAGTACAAGGACGGTGCTCCTCACGACCTCACCGCCACCGTCTACACCTGGACCGAGTTTGGCAAGAAGACCACCAGCACCGGCGAGCCTCCCAACCCGACCGCCACAGGCAAGAGCGGCGAGGGCGCGTTTTCCCGCTGCCACAATATGGACGGCGCAAACGCTCCCTTTTGCACGCCTGCCGAGAACAGTACTCTGACAGAAAAGATCACATATTATAGTAAGTAGTGAGAATCATGAGATACTCAAATGGTCCTCACTGTTCTAACCCGTATTCAACAGTCACCTGGGACCCCGATTATTTCAACAAAACCAACGACAACACCACTACTATGGTCAGGACCCGCCTCGACTTCTTAAATGCCACCAGCAAAGAGTATCAAAAAGCGGACGAGGATTTTGACGAGGTACCCGCTGCCTTTGGCTACTTCCCCTTCAAAGTCGAACACGACTACCTGAAGTTCGGCGGCGATCACAATATCTCCCTCACCCTCTACAGCAATGTCAACAACTCGGCCGAGAAGACAAAGGGCACGACCATCTTCCTCAACCTCGAGAAGGAGCATGTGGACAAGTCTCACGAGCCCAACGTCCCCAACGGCCACACCCTCTCCATCGCTCTGCCCACCGTCTTCGGCTCCATAATCCTCCTCCTTGTCGGCGGCTGCATCTGGAACCGCAAGACGCGTCGCATCGGCCTCGGCAACATCTCCAGCCGGAGCCGCCACGGCTACACCGGCCGTGCCCAGCGTCGCATGTTTGGCGGCCGCAAGGACAACGGCATCCAGCTTGACACCCGCGACATGGCCCCTCCCAGCGAGTACCGTGACGCTCCCGAGCGACCCCGCCGCGACAGCGATGGCCTCGGCAGCCTGGCTGGTAGCCCTGTCGACTCCTCGTTCGCTCAGCAAGGCACTACCGGCGGCCGTAACGTGTTCCGGGATGAGATGCGGCGACAGGAACATGAGAGGCACGATTAAACCGCAGAGAGTAAAACATAAGAGGAGGAACCAAAAAGGAGAACATTTGTCTGCGGCTTGTCTTTGTCATGTTCAACTATTCATCTGACATGTATGAATCTGTGACAACAACAGGGTGTATCTGGATCACGGCGAGCTGAGAGTAACGAGTGATACGACGCTTAACGAAAAAATAATATCAACGCCTGTCCACCAACATACCAAAAATATGCGTGCAAATTAACATGACTGAAAAGCACATGATGTCAGGGCCAGATCTGTCAAGCGAAAACCTGGCCCGCGATATCGTGTCTGCCCGTAGAAATAGTGTGCAAATACGCCGGGTATTCCCAACCCATCCGAAGTTGAACCCAAACCCCCAAGCAGATTGTATGGTAATGATGACATGAACAAATAGCAACAACTCCGTTCCGACAATAGCAAGAATGAAGAAGAAAATCCCAGTGCGCCGTTCTATTCCTTGATCCGTTTGGTCCTCGCATTGTCCTGTCCGTCAACTTCAAGACGCCGCTTTGCTGGTTCCGATGGTGTAGGCGGTTCCGATGGTGTAGGTGTTGGTGGTTGTGAAACGTACTCTTGTTGAGCGCAAAGGTCAAGCCGCGCCTCACCCTCTTGTAAGGGCCTCAGTAGATCTGCGGGAATGGCTGTCTCGAGCTGACATTTGGCCTCGCATGGCTGATAGGTATCAGTGGTCCACGCCGCGTCGGCATAATTCTTGGCCTCGGCAATGGTATAGCCTGTGCTGAAGCCCTCGTGGTATGCATCGGGTAGGATGACGATAGTTTCGCCTGGTCGCTGGTCAACGATACGAAACGGGATGCCTAGTTTCTCAAGCTTCTGGGGGAAGAAGAACTCGGCACGGTGGCGCATGAACTGGGAACATTTGCCTTTGCGGCCAAGAGCCTCCTCGGCCACGTTGACTGCAGTGGAAGGGACCACGATCCAGATCTTTCGGCCCTTGTAAAGATGGTTAAGAGAAACGAGCCGGAAATCCTCTGCATGAATCTGGAAGCTCGCTCCAAAGTGAGGGCCAGACTCATACACGTAGGGAGTATGAATACCCGGAATGATGGCCTTTGTACAATCCAGTTTGTCGCCCTTGAGCGGATGAATGGGACTCCGCTCAGGAACGCCGGCCTCGAGTCGTTGTTGGGTGGTCCATGCAGGGACATCAACCCGATAGCGAACATTGCGAATCTGCTTGCGATTGCTTTTCCTGTACATCTTCTTCAACTGGTCGATGGCCTGCATAGCAGTGGCTTTGCACACTGGTCCAGTTACAGACGAGGCAAAGGTGCCCTCGGAAGGAACTGTGTCGACTCTCCAGAAGCTGTTCTTCTTGATCTGAGTGGGCCGATATGCGTTTGCGGGGACTTTTTGAGAGTCTTTTTCAGGTAGTTCATCCTGCAGCTCCTGTGGAAGGACAATTTTGAAACATCCGTCCTCGTCGGCTCCAAGACGTCTGGCAAAGGTGAGAATGGCAGCGAAGTCATTCCATTGGTCGGTGTTAGGCTTGAGCCGCAGCACACTGTGGTCTTCGGGTCCATCGTAGTCGTGGTCGATTGGGCAATCGCTGGGCTCAAGCTCGCTAAGGACCGAGCTCGCATCCCAGTCGTCTGGCGACAGCGAAGGCTCGGGGGAGAGGGATGGGGTTTTGCGATGCGTAGAAGGATGCGCCGAGGTGGAATCCGTCAAATGAAGGCCTTGAGTGATAGTTGGTAGATCCTGCTGGGCTGATGGCGTCGGGTCGATGACGTTTGGTCGGCAGCTGGCGGGGACTGGGGCATGTTCATGTGTATGCTGGGTAGTCGGGGGAGGCTCGGAGACTGTGTGAGCATGATGGGGCGGAGAGTGCTCATGACAGTCGAGAGGCAGAGTCGCCGCATCATGCGACGACGGGTAAACCTCCATTGAAGCCGGGGAGGGCCCGTATCGCAGTTGCGACAGGCCAGCGGTGAAGTCTTGTTTCGATATTGGTGATTCTTAAAGGAGGCGGGTGAGTGACGAGCGCAATCGCCACCTAAGACAGAGGCCAGATTCGAAAAGTATGGGCGCCTTAGGTACCTGTAGGCGCATCCTCGTCCCGTATGAATCGCCTGCGACACCAGCACTCGATGCCAAAGTCGAATTTGAAGAGTGAGAGAGCGAGCAGCTTTTTGGTCTCGTGTGCGATCGACCCTCGACCTAGATAAGAGGCAAGGCGAGGCTAGAAGAGAGCCCTGTGAAAAGCGAAAGACACTAGCGAGAGCCTAGCGAGGAGTACTTTGGAGTACTTTGGACAGGTACAGCAAGTGCTAAGTTAGGTAGCACTCTGTTACCTTTGGGGATTTTCTCGCCGCCACCTACGCCGATGTCTTTGATGCACCTGACCTTCAAAGAGAGTCGCAGAAGACGCAAACGACAGATGGGGAGCTGAGAGGGAGGAGGGACCCGTGGGCAGGACGGGAAGCGGGGATGCGAGAAAGGACGGGACGTGTTGTTCTAGCGGAAAGACAGCTGCAAGGGCCCCCGACTAGCGCGGGGCAGTAAGGAAGTTGAAGAAGAAACAGGGAGGACAAATGTAATAGTTATGCAAAGAAGCAAACCATCATGACATGTGGATAGTAGGAATCCAATATCATTTTTTGCTCATGATATTGTGAAGCTGCCATGATATCAAGCCCCCCTGGAATGGAATACAGTACAGAGTACTCCGTACATCCGCAGCCTGCCCCCACAAACGGAATAACCGGCGTCGCCGTCCCATGTCAAACTTTTCCCAGCTAAATGGTAAACGCCGCCGGGTAAGATAGCGGCCTCAGCAGGAGGCGGACAAAATGATCGAGACAGTGGGGAGACGTGAATGACTTGGAATGGCCAACGAGCGATCGACGCTAAGACTTGTATCCCCAGCCGTACCCGCACTACCACCCCGGCAAGGGTCTTCAACGTTGTTTAAGTTATCAATCAGTCTGCATGTAGCGAGCAGAGACAACAGTCCGTGCATATTCCGTGCACTTGAGAAGTGCAGGTGCCAATATTAGTGATTGCCTTGAAGGGTACTCCGTAGACTAGAGCGTATGCGATGTGTCTCGGCGGGTTCTGCTAGTTCTGCGTCCAGTTTGTAGCCAGCCATACTCATCCACTTTGTGCCGGATCGTGACCAGTCCGCGACAGTAGGATAAGTCGTTCTTGGGATGTCCTTATCTGGCAGCCATCGAGCTCAGGATGTAGGGCCTGTGGCATCGTAAATCGGCTGCTAGGACCTGTCACTCCAAATGATGACATACTTCGTCTTCAATTCCTGAAGATCTAACTGCGGATACTCGTTGGCGTTCATGATGAATCTCCAAATTGGTGAGCACAAATGATATATGGGCTCAAATGTTGTGGTGAATTCTATGGGGGGAGGGGGAGCCAAAGGATCGAAGAGTAGAGATTGAGAGGAGAGTATTTGTACGGGCTGATAGTGATAATGAATCACTGTTAATGCTCTCTCCAGACTAATGTAGTAGGGGAGAGCCTTGTTCTTTCAGCCATTCATTTCGAGATATAAAGATGTATCGTAGGAAAAGTAGTTATTCCTTTCCTAACAAAAGAAGATAGCTTCAACAATGCTCTATGCGTCCAGTACCCATATATTCGTAATGCTGTCTCCTTTACACGGTCCATTAAGAGAACCGTTTCCAGGTATCGAGCCAAGTCAAATGACAAATAGTAATCCTTGATCCAAACAAATGCCTCTCCATTTCTGACCACAGTCTAAGGCTCCAAACCTGATCTAAGAAGGCGCTCCTAGTTGTCTTCAACGCATTGTAGAATAACACATCCACTCTCCCTTAAAGTCAATGGAATAACCACTTCTGACCGATCCAAAGCTTAAAGATCGACTTCATTTCAGAACTAAATTAGAGAAATCATTACTTCTGTCTTAGCTTTCTGTTTTCACTTGGACTGCGAAGGACAACGCTATCACGAGGCAGTCAAAGCCAACAGAACGGAAAGTGGGGGCTGGACCTGTCAAGTAAAGATCCCTGTCGATCTTGTCTAGCTAAAAATAGCAAAGATCGGACTCTGTGACACTGCCGCCTCTATACCCAAAGTGCACGATATTGGTTATTCTCTCACTTTCGCGAGTATGCAACTGTTGTTTGGCGAGCAAGAACTCAAATACCGGACTGTTCGTTAAGCTTACACATGGAAGCATAATCCTCTGAGAATTCCACGTCGTTGAGTTGAATGCCACAACGGAGTTCAGCCCTACAGAGTGTGGCCTTGAACTCCGGTACCGAGAATCAGCAGCTTATGAGACAAATGCATATAAAACCCACGTAAGTTGAAATCAGCTCACCAATCCGGTCCATTCAATGGAGTCCATTAAAGCTCAGTACTGTAGACACAATGGCTGACAACACCGAGTGGTGCCAGAGAAACCTCCTCGTCACGACAGGCGGCTTCACCCACGCCGGTAAACCTCTCCCCTCCATACCCATCCACTACCCAATAACAGAACTCATAGCACCCGTTCTCGCTTCCCGCGGCCATGATATACAATTCGTCACAAATGTCGGCCAAGAGTCTTGAGCTAGAGACTACCCTTTCATCCAGACCATCTATACCGTTGGTCCCGCCTCGCTAGAGGCCGAGTTGGACGAGCACTACGAGCGCATGCATCTTGGCCAGCCGGGATTTCAGACCGACGGCGCATTAAAGTCGGAGCATGCGTTGCTGGCTGCGCGGCTTCGGAATGAGAGTGTCGTCTTACTTGCGCTTCCTACTATCATACGCTATCTGTGTTGGATTTGGCGCATGCGGATGCTGGTGTCGACTATACTCACACCGTACTTCCCAAGCCCGACTAGCTTGTCTTTGTCAACTCGTCCTGGGGTCTCGAGGCTCCCCAAAGAACTTCCACCCTTGATCGTTCCCGTTGGTCCTATATTGAGCGAGGAGCATCACTAGGCCATGACCTGACCTCATTTCTTCAAGAACACGACAAGACTATCTACGTCTCCCTTGGAACTCACGTCTGTCTTTTTTCCAAGAACTCAAAAAGGTACTCCTCGGCATCGTCCAAGCCCTCAACGCTGGCTCCATTAACGGCGCCGTCTGGGCCTTCACCGAGAAATCAAGCATCGACTTAGACGTATCCAGATCCTGCCCTCTCGCCAATGGCCCCATTCTCAGTATCACCGACCTTCTCAAGGATGCCCACCCTCGCTTTCGCCTTCCTGACTTCGCACCCCAGAGCGCTATCCTAGCCCACCAAAACATAGCGCTCTCCCTCACGCACGGTGGCGGCTCAAGCGCCAATGAAGCTGTGTTCCATGGCATGGCAAGCCGGCGCTGACAGTCGGTCACTTCTTCGACCAACTCTGTAATAGCGCGTGTCTTATCGCCGTTGGCGTTGGCCTCTCCCTCGACAAATTCTGCTTGTTACATTAACAGGCTTGGCAGCAGGCGGCGCTGCAAGCTGGTTGGTGACAGAAGGCTGGAAGACGTTCCCAAGAATCTTGGTCATACTCGGTTCATATAAGTAGGTGTTTTGTTCGCGATGTGCTTGAGAAACGCTTTCAATGATGACCGGCTGGAGATGACAGTGAGCAACCGCAAAGACAAGGGAAGACTTGTCAAGGCGAATGATAGTTTAGTGCAAGCCTGCCAACTCGAGTCGTTCGTAGACTTCCAAGAAAACAACTTATACATCAACGATCCATCCGACCATGTTCCAGGTGGCGCAGGTGCCGAGACAAATATTTATATTCTCGTCTATTCTATTATCGTTATCCATTGTAACTTCGTCTTTCTCTAATCAGAGACAGCCCTTCCTGCTTCAATGCATAAGGCCCCAAGCCTCTGCTCAAATATCCGACATACTGTATATACTGACTCTCGGAATGTATGTGCTCTGCCATGAATCATGAGCACTGTCCAACGCCATCTCTATGCTTTCCCACGTACAGCATTACCCAATGATCCGCCCATTGCCCCCCTGTGTCCTCTTTGACCCCCCTACTTGACATAATCCAGGGCAATCCCCGGCCTCTTATCCGTCTCAAAGACGAGAAACTAGAACAAAGAAAAGAGCTGTCCATCGCCAAAATTGGCTTTCAGGGGTATCAAGCGCGTTTCCGTTTGTACGAGACGTAATCCAGAACCTCGTCGGTAAATATCAAGACAATTACGAAAAGTCATCAGTTCTCCCTGACATCGCCAAGTTGTCCACCTGTTGAAGCAGCTCCTTTGACTCGCGTGCTGTGTCGAACGCAATGTTTGGTAGCGTCTGCACCCAGGTGTGCCATTCCTGCGAGTTGCTGGTCATGCCGATGTTGGCCATATCTTCGCCTTGGTCCCCGGATTCCAGGAGTCGCGCTCGGCAATGCGCCAACCGTGTTGCCATCTCGCCCAACCCATATTCTTGTGTTTCCGAGATAATCCGTGTCACGACGGCGGAGATGGCACCGATCTCCGCACTGATCTGTCGAATATTGGCATCACCACGAATGGTACCCACGAACTGCTGAACATCGGCCGACAGGAGGGCATTCTGGTTCTCTAGATACATCTGGAGAAATGTCAGCAATAAAATTTACAACCACATCGCCGCGAGACTTACTCTGAGTTCCTCAGCAGCCCGGGCATCCGGCTGGTGCAATGTCTGCCCGTTGGCCCTATTGTCGTTTACAGCAGCAAACCCGAGCCCAATGGGCACCGCGCTGGCTTTGGACATTGAGCGATTGTGGGAATAAGGATCCGCGGATTGCCGAGGTGAGTTTGTTGGACTGTAGGCGGATGAGTCTGCGCTCTCACGAACGCCGCCGAGGCCCTTGAAAGGCGGAGGCGGAGGTAGTGCACCATGAATAGCGGATGGCTGATCAGTGCCGACAGGAGAGAAAAGACCACTGGAATCGACGGGTGTTACAGTTCCATCGTCATCATCGTCTAACTCCTCAGCTGGGGTGGTCCGAATCTTGACTAGACGGAGTAAATCCACGATGGCGGCCGTAAGGTGTGATGCCGCAGTGTCGAGCAGAGAGACGGGAGATATTCCAGCGCCAGCTGCAAAGTTCTTGGAAGATGTGATGAGGCTGTTTGCAGTAGATGAAACTTTAGACCTGAGTTTTGTCTGCTGTTGAGCAAAATCTTCGTCGCCACTCTGAGGTACCTCGATGTCCTTGGTGATGCGGCGGACGCTGACCACGACCGATTTCATGGCGTCAATCACCTTTTCAGGATCATCAGTTCGTGCTCTATGCAGAAGGTCGTCGACCGCGATTTGAAACTTTGTAACATGGATGTCCTTGACCATGCCATGGTCATCGACAAATCCCTTTTCCCGGATGTGCTTCGCCGCATTATGCTCCATCCCCAGTCCGACGGAGGATGCGCGCATGTGCCGCAACTGCGTCTTGGTGCGAGCATAGCGGTTCCTCCACTCGCCTACCTCCTTTTCAAGCTGCTCAATTGTCTTTTCAAGCTCGGCTTGTCGTTCCCAGCTCGAGCCGCTCTGCTGTGAGAGCATTCGCATTTCGCTAAGAAACTCCGCAGCTTCTTTACGAACTTCTTCCGTTACGTGCTCTTGTTCCTGGAGCGAGTGTCGAAGCTCTTCGTTCTCTCGTTGGAGTTCCGAGTCAGACGCGACTGGCTGTTCGACGTCCCTTGAGGCTTCGTGAGCTGCCGCCACCTCTTCCTTGAGCCTTTGCGTCTCTGCTTCGTGGTCGTCTCGTACCCGCTGTAATTCTTGCTTCATCGAGTCGTTCAAATTTTGCGCTTCAGCCAACTTGTTCTCGAGATTGGCTCGGAGATCGCTCCATTCCTGCTTCTCTAGGCTGTTCGCAGTAGCCCGTGAGCGTTCCTGGTCCAGAGCACTGTTCATCTCGTCTTCCTTCTTTTTCATGGCATCCTCCATACCATCTAGTTTTTCACGCAATTCTCGAACCTGATTTTGATATTCATCAATGAGCTTCTTGTCGGCCTGTAAATTATCAGCAATCAAGCACTGCTCAGGGAAACGTCAAGACACCCACCTGTAAGGATACACCGCTACTAGCACTCCGCTTGCTTTCGCGATTGTTCGTGACCTGCTCTAGAGCAAATGCGTCACCCTCGTCGTCCTCTTCTAGCATGGTACTCTTGTTCGGGACGATAGTGTTGTTCTGGTTAAGCTGCTTTGGAGTCGGTCGACCATAATCACCGTTTGGGGCCCCTGGAGATGTTGGTAAACCGTAAGCATCTGCCGGTCCAGGACCTCTCATGGATGGCGCATCAGAGGGTCTCCTCATGCGGCTTTGGCCTCTCGGGGGAAATCCATTACCATTGACTGGAGTATCTGAACGGCTGCCGGGGCCACCGCGCATGGACATGGGACTGCCTGCCCGTGGGAGGTCGCCTCCCACAAAGCGTGGGAATCTGCGCTCAAGCTCATGATAGACATCGGCCGCAAGGTCTCGAAAACGGGGAGGGCCGAGCGATGAAAGCCGTTGACGAGCCTGGTTTCGCTTCGGATGAAAGGTCTTTTCGGGGCGTAGGAAGGTGGGAGGAGTATTGGGAGTGTTTGGAGGCACTCTAGCGGTAGCCTGCCTCCTTATCAACTCGTCGTAGACATCGGTACTGAGCTCGTAGAACTGGACGGAAGAAAGACGGAGCAGCTTATCGCGAGCCTTGTTCGGCTGCTGCTTGTGATTGGGGTCGCGGGTGTTGAGATAGGTGCGCAGGGCAACGTAGTGCTCACTGAGGATGGACTCATCGAGCTCGGCGCGGACACTGTCACGGGCGCTGTCACTGCGAGCATACATGTTTGTACCATTGCTTGAGCGGGCGATGGAGGCCGGGGGCGAGGGACCGCCAGTGCTTCTGGAACCGGGCCCAGGAACAGAGGGGAAGCCGCTGATGCTCATATTGCCGTTGGAGCCACCCGAATTCGGGGGCGACGCGAGGTTGGAGCGGCCGTGAGGATAGGGGCCGTCGTCGGTAGACTGGTACTTGGAGACTGAAAACTCGCTACCGCCTAAAGAAATTGGGGATAGAGGCGCATTGCGTCCGGCACTGATGCTCATGATGTTGAAGAAAGATCAAGAGAAGAGCTCCGGAACGAGGAACAAAGTGTCGCTGGAAGAAGGCGTAAGGACAACCAGTCGCCTGTCTCGTGGAGGACGCCACGCGGGACCAGTCGAAATGCAGGTGTGTCGTCTTTGGAATCGACGCCAGGCCAGGTTCCCCCACAAGGTTGGCGTCTCTCAGGGGCGACAAGCCAGCGACGCCAAGATGTGGGTGTCCGAAAGCGACGAGGATAGAGTCGTTGCTTCAACTGATGTCGACTTAGAGCCGGATTGCTTACCGAAAAGACCTGGCTCGCTAGTTACACGAGAAGCGAGGGTAGCTGGCGCACGGAACAAAGTTCTGAATCACTCTGTCTACCAACGAAAGGGACAACAATGAGAAGAAGCAACGGAACTCGAGAAGGGGGCCTCTCATCCAAAAGGGGGTTGGGGTTTGCAATGGATCGGATTGGGGGGTGGAGGATCAAGTGTGATCGCTGAAATCCCCTGACTCCACCAGGCACATTTGTACATACTGTGCATGCCGTCTCCCCCAAGTTTCTTATGTACGGATATGAACAGGGCGAACAGCGATGCTCTTTCCTTTGCGGATACAGCAAGAGATCTCGACGGGAAATGAGCTCCTGTATTGGTTCGGTCCCCGATACGGGGATGAATATGTACTGACATGGGCCGTAATCCCCCTGGCTAGCAGGTCCATGTCATGTCCAAGACGGGCCGTAATTTCTCTAACGGACAAAGGCCTCGACTCTTATATCAATCAGCGAGTACCACGTGCGTGATGATATCAGCTGAACTAAGGACGTGTACATATGTCAAACCAAAACTCTTTTTTTATAGACTCCATATATCACGATATACGATATGAGACGAGGTGAGTGGTTGTAGAAAAAGACATCTCATTAGCGATGAGGGAGAGCAGCCAATCTCGATGTAGCTTGGCTAGGTACGTATCTTTCTCTTAGCGCCTACCGTGCGTAAAGTATTGAAACACGGCCCCCATCCTAACGATCCCTGCACCCATCAGCAGCTGGGGGGAAATTGCCCCTGAAGCCAGCGCTGGCTCAAGATCTATGATAGGTGATTCGTCAACCTATCCCGGCTGAACCCAAAGCTTAGCGGCTTGCCGAGCGAGGCGCTGGGGACGGAAGCCACTGAGCTACTGAGCCACTCAGCTGCTGAGCCACTCAGCCACTGACGCAGGGATTCAGGGCCATCCGTCCATCTATGGATCAATTTTGGCTGTTAGACTGAGCATATAAAAACAGTGCTGCTGAGAAGAGACAAAAAAGGGTCCCATCTATTCTTCACTTGCCCTCTTATGCAGGTGAAGAAAAAGCGGCTGGCTAAGCACTAGACTGTTATCCAAGGTCAAGTGAAACCTAAGGCTTAATCCACCTTTGTTAATGGAGTCAGGTTAAGTAGGAGGAGCATGCCGTTGTGCTGTATATTGTTGTCACGGCAAAAACTCCAGAGTGATGAACTCTAGTTAGTATACCGCCAAATGAAACCAAGCTGGCATATCTATTTTGCCGCAGGATCTTGGATGTGAGCCAGGTCTTTTATGCTTGGGCTCCACCTCTGAATACTATGTACTTGTTGTCACAGGAAGTGTCAATTCAAAGTCCAATTGGACCAATGGCAAAGCTTCCCCTAGTTTCTCTAGATTTACGGAGTATCTATCGTCGATACGAATGCAAACTATAATATCGCATGGACACGCTCGCTCTTGCTAGACGGCCGTCCGCGGCGAGCGTTCGGCACCCCGCGGGTTCCATAACATCCTAACTTAGATAAAGAGGAACGAGTGTCCGAGTTATTCTACTCCGTAACTTCACCCAGCATTCCTATTTGCAGCAGCATTTTGAGTGATGGCGTCCAACCAGAATGGTGAGAAGCCAAGGATTATTCGGCCGATGAGTCATTTGTATGTATAGAGTCGAGATCGTCTGGGACTCACTTTTGACATCATGGCAGGGAATTATATCACGCCGCCTTACATGTGTTGCGTCACAGTTGTGGGACAGCTGTGTCATGCCGGTACAAGCTTCCCAAGCATCTCACCAGCCAAGGCTCGATCAATGCTGTGCAGAATGCCTTTCATCGGGGTATGGCACTTACAGTGCTTGAGCACCCTATGCTGCAAGTTGGTGTACTTGACGAGGACTCGGCTCTGCCATCTTGGATTGAGCTGGATACCGTTGATCTGAGTGCGCATATCGAATGGAAGCAGATCAGTTCTTCTGACAACTACAATGTTCAGCTGCGAGAAGAAATAAGGCGACAGCTAGATACGCTGTTTATCAACGTGGAATCCCAGCCTGGGTGGAGAATATCTGTCCTACACCCAGAACAGAGCCTCGACTCCCTCGATGTCATCTTTAGCTGGAACCATGCCAACGTCGACGGAATGGCGGGCAAGATTTTACACCAAACTTTGCTCTCCAATCTCAACGACCCCAAGCAAACAGGATTGCCTTCTTTGAAAGGGACCGTGCTTCAGCTTGAGAGTGTTGCAAATAGGTTTCCTCCACCTCCAGAGCAACTTGTCAAAATTCCCATCTCACTTTATTACGCCGCTTCGACCATATGGAAAGAATTAAAACCTCCCTTCTTAACGACAAGAAATCCCACACAGACAACCTGGGCTCCCATCCTAGAAGAACCACGCAGAACCGAGTTTCGCACCTTTTCCATTGATGATGCAACGCTGAAGAACGTGGTTGGGGCGTGCCGAAAGCACAAGACTACCATTACGGGTCTCTTGCACGCTCTACCTCTGGCATCTCTCGCCGTGCAGCTAGCTGAGGGTAAAGAGCATTACAAAGAAGAAGCTAAAACGATGCACGCCATCACCGCCCTCGATATCCGTCGCTTCATGCCTACGAAACCTGAGGGGTGTCCATGGTTTGTCCCAGACCAGACCATGAGCAATCAGATGACCATCTGCGACCACACGTTTGATACCAATCTGCTAGCAGACATCCGCCGCAAAGCCAAGGACACACCCTCGGATGAGGAAACCATGGCCCAGCTTGAGGACATTGTCTGGTTTGTCGCAGCACGAAGCCGACAGGATATCCAGCAGAAACTTGACCAGCGCATGAGCAACGACGCTTTAGGCCTGATGAAATTTGTTAAAGACTGGCGTGCGCAGAAAAAGAGTCAGCTCAAGAAGCCACGCGTGGGCGCTTGGGCTGTGTCTAATCTTGGGGTTCTCGATGGAGGCGTCCAAGGAGAGGGCTGGAGAATCGAGAGAGCCGTTTTTCAGCTGAGTTTTGAGCTGGCAGCGCCTGTTTTCCATATCAGCTCCATGAGTGTCAAAGGCAAAGAGCTGTGCGTAGATGTTAGCTGGCAGGAGGGGACAGTTGATATGGCAATTGGAGCGAAGTTGGCATCTGATATAGAAGCTTGGATGAGATTTCTTGCGGCAAAGTCAGCAATATGATACTTGCATTATTACGATGAACAAGTGAAAAGAATCTCGTCTCGTTTGAACTCTTCGAAATGAATCCACGGTCCTCAAAGCTGCGGTCGACGATGACATGATTCCATGTCTTGAAGCGTAGTCCTGGCTATAAGGGGATCCATTCTTAGACGGGTCCTGGGGGCCTCTTCCATATTCCGCAATAACTAACTAACGTTAGGTAGGAAGGACTAGAAACAGACGGAGCTGACGACTCTCACTGCGCAAGCATCCCCAGTACCAGGTCAGAGACAGATGGCCAGATCGAGTTTGAAAGAACGGACATAAGGTTCATCATGAAGAAACTTTCCTGAAATGTTCATAATATTCATGTTGATGTGAGGCTGGTCTTGGTCGACGCTGCCTGACAAGCTCTATAGAAGATCATGCGTCAGAGACTGAGGGTCTATCAAGCGACTAACTAGCGTCTTGATATCGATGGTTATTGGGCTGCAGCATCGGAATCGCCGACAGCTGCTTGTGCCCGCAGTAAAAATCGAGTGTCTACAGACCTCGTGGACACGAAGCATCGGGTGGACAGCGAACTCCCCACTTCCTCTCGTTTTATCTCAAGAACACTAGATCCTGCTCCCATTCGAGGGCCAGACAGCGAGAGCCATCTTATATAATTCTCATGGACGCCAATCAGTCTGCCATCTAGTTGCAATAACCGACTCAAACTTCAAAATGAGGCGCACGTTCAAGACAATAGGAGGACAACGAGCTGCAGTCCGAGGCTCACTCAAGAATCTACGTGTGATCCAGCAAGCTACCCACGCCATCATTTCCTGTCAGGATCGCAGAAACCGCTGGATCAATGGGCTGCTGACTGTACTGTTCATCTCATGATGACAGACAACCGGGTGTGGTTTGTTCTATCTGCTCACACCAGGCATGCTGATCTGGATTGCGACGCACGTTCCCAGCGACTCTCGCTGAAAAGGTTCCCAAAAGCATTCTAGAACCACGCCAAAGTCCATGTTGCTGGCAGATTAGGCCACCTTTCTTGCCAGGAAGCAAGAATATCGGGTACACGCTCGTCGAAGGCAGCTCTGCTTGCAGCTGACCCATTGTCAAATGAAGCGGCACCAACAGCGTCTCGCTCCTCTCGAGCCGCAGCGTTGAGGGAGTTGGCAAGGTCTAAGATGCCTTGGCCGCCAATGGCAGCCTCTTCGTGATTATCCTTGATCTCAACATTGATGACGTGAACAGGACGGTTAATGGGGGACCCGCGATTGAGGAGGTCGTCGATGACGGCGTCCCAGCATCGCTCTTCACAGGTAATGACCACATCAACCAGGCCACCTTCGGTACCCTCGCTGCCACGATCCTTAGAGTGCTGCAGGCGAGGAACGCCGACCTGCCAGTCTTGCCAGCGTTCCGGGCCCCATTTGACGCCTCGATTTCTGTGAAGCATGTTGAGAATTCCGTTATTTCTATAGAGACGGGAGTCTTTGGACTCAAGCTCTTTGAACATGCTGTCATAGGATGTCTTGTTGAAATGGTAGACATTCGGCTGAGTAATTGTAGGACCTGGTAGACGGACAAGCGAACCAGTCCCGAAAGAGATAACAGGATAGTCGGCTTGGGATAGTCGAAGATGCGCTTCCATGGATCTAATTGCGGCATATGTAAGCTTACCGCTCTTTGGATTTTGCAAACAGAGCTGCGAACCTGTTGTTGTTACTGGCACAAACCGTGCAGAACTTGAGCTTGTACCCATCTTGTTGAGTACCGGAGCCATTCTGGCTCTGAGAAACAGAGCCGCCATTGACAGCCTCCATTTCTGCGAGTCTCTAGCCAGGCGAGAAATTGAGGTTGTAGACAGGCGCTTGGACGCGTGGCATTCTTCGCGTGCAGATAAGGGGTAGGGAACTATGAGCACCAGTGTCAGTTGAAACCCATGATAGCCAGAGAATTACGTCAAGATTGTGTGGGATCCTGGGTCAGATAGTTTGCGTATAAGATGTCTTTTCAACAAAGAAATTCAGACAGCTCCAATAAATTAAATTCATCACGGAAAGGACAAAGAGGGGGTGCGTTGGTTCTTACCGTAGATTTGGTCTCAGATTTCTATCCCGACCATCATTCCATGGTTTTGTCCTGCCTGCGTGTTGCGGGAAGCAGTGTGGGCGTTCTTACCGTGAGATGAGGTTAGTGATGAATTGTTGAGAAGTTTGAGAAAAGCTGGAGAAGAAGTCTTACTGACTGCGGCTAAAGATCGGGTGAAAGTGGTGGTTCTGCTTACTCAGCGAGAATCCTAGCAGAACTTAGGATAAAGTCAGTCACGTGCAACCCTCTTGTACGGGTTGGTTTACCGTGTGGCAGACACGTGTAATTATGGGATGCAGTTACTCCGTATTCGAGATTGATTTCCATGGCCCTGTTCTTGGTGCATCGGACTTCAGTCTGATTGCACTCAGTATGCAAAGGTAATTTGAAGATAAGACATACAGTATGACAGTAAAACTGCTAAGATATCGATTAAATGAAGTAGTTGACATGCCGTTATACACAGTGAAAGATACATTAGCGGACTCCTACGTAAACTTGCAAGAGAATTTTCGACCGGAGTTGATTCCGGAATAAATTGCCATAATGGATGGTCAGGTGGACAGTTGCTTGGACGTTGCTGAGCTTCATTTAGAGTGACCAGCGATGCGATGCGCCGTAAGCTATTGGCTGACAAGCGCCTGCATAACCTGAAACAGACGACGCATTGGGCAATGCCAATCAGGGAGCTGGTACTCCGTACATATGCCAGAAATAGAAACCCATCAAAGACAGCGGCTTTGCATAAGCTGTGGAACAAACACATGGAAAGGAGACGCTGATCAACGGGAACAGGTCGAGGATGAGGGGCAGTTGTGCATGGACGAAGTCTCAATGATGAACATAGCAGTACGGAGCCGTTTTCTTCATCAATAGAGTAAAAATAAACTCACCTGGCCAAACCTTGGTTAGCTAATACCGTATCGTAACCATCTTTTCTTGCCATGATAACCCTGCAGAATTCAATTCCGCTACAGAGTACGGAGTACTCGGTACATATGCCTGGCTTGCTCAGCAGAAACTGTCTCGTGCGCCTAGTAGGAGTGTGGGTATGAAGCCATCAACGCCTTGGCCGTCGGGAGTAATATTGTGGCCGGTATATCTCTCTCCCTGTCGTGTGCGGCGGCTCCTGAACGGACCTGGCCAAGGGCAAAGACTTTGATGAAGAGAATGGGCAGCAAGACAAAAACAAAACATGCAGGTAGGCAAAGACGATGGTGATCGATCCGTTGGTCACCTTGCTCGCTACGACTCACTGCTACCTACGCAACCCTGCCACACATATTACACCCTTCCTGGCCTCGAGTTTCATCATCCTGCGCGCCATGAGCATAGTAATTTCCAGGCAAGCCGAAGACGTCGAGACGATTCCATTGCGACGTCAACGATACGGTGGCCGGAGATTGCTCCCATCGCAACCTTGAGCTGCCCTGGTCGTCTTCCTGGTCAAATTTGCCCATCAAGAGATGAGCAGGGCCGCCATCCCATATTGAGGTTCCAGCAGGCCGGGTGGGTATCCAGGGCGATCCTCGTTCGGCATGGCGCACGATGGGCTCTAGTAGGTCGTCCTACTACCGTGTTGATGTGTGATTCTGGTGCGTATATATTTACGTACTATAGTAAGTAGTATGAAAGCAGAACGAACGACATGTTCCTGAAGAGAACACGAGAGAGGTCGATAATGCAGCTGCGGAACAAGAATATATATCGGGGAACCTGTTGGCTCTGCTCACTCATCATGTAAACCCAAGCCCAAGGTGGCTCTGATGGACCCTACCTCACGACCCCTCATCTTCACGGCCGACTATCGATGAAACCCGGAGCGGACGCAACCCATCAACAGTGATCACCTCGTCTATATTAGCATATTTATAGCTCGGATCTCTTCAGCTGCAGATCAGCTTCACTAGCATAGTGTTAGGAGCATTTCTATATGTGCTAGCGCCAGCGAAGACAAACACAAGAGAGCTCTCGGTCGTTGGTCGTTGGGCTTCGATGAACCTGACTTACAGGCGCTGACTCGCTGGGTCTGCATCAACTAGCCAGCCCAGTAGGATCAGTGCGCGAGGCGCTTGCTTCAGTGGTGTGGTGCGTTATAACGTTAGCCCCCAGTACCGTGCCTCCGCTGGCAACCTCCCCCTCCCCACTCCGCTACCTTACCTCAACCCTGCCCGGTCGGTACCCCTCGAGTCTCCCGTCCCAGGTTATGGACCGACTCTCTCACTTCCCGCCCTCTCCATCAATCCTGACTCTCTCATCATAATAACTTGGGATCCAATCCTAATCCGGGCCCTTATTATTAACTCGCCTGTCACCCAAGCGCAAGTATAGGCAATCGCCCTTGTTGACCCGAGCGTCCTCGGCTCCCCATTGTTTTTCGTTTCCGCTTCTGTTTCTTACGCTCCTTTGCAATCCCCCTCTCCCCACTTGCAACTCGCCTTCTGTGCATCGTTACCTTTACAAGCTCACCCTACTCTATCGCCCGACGACTGGTCGTCTCGCATTTGCATTAGGGCTTGGCTCATCCCATCTGGGACTGGAACCCGCCAAACGTTCTCCTTCCTAAAATCGACTTGGGTCTTAGCGCTGCGGCTGACTTGACGTCCGCCTGCTTGGACAGCTCCGCCGGACAACCCCCCCAGCGCCGACAACTGCAAACCGCAACATCAAGCACCGCTTTCCTCAGCGCAAAGGTCGCATCATCTACGGGTCTTTATCCGTCTCGATTACGGCGCCGAGAACCCGAGCCTCTCGAGGTACCCTTTGTCCATCATCTTAGTGCGGCCCCGCGGACGTGCAGCGGTCTATCCTCCGGCGGTTGCGCGGCCGTCTGCGCCAGATCGCACGATTGTCGCTTGACTCCTTCTGTGAGGCATGTCTACGACGGCGGTAATGTCGACGACTTCTTCCCCAACGACTTCTCAATCAGCAGCCGCATCTTCGTCTCCGAACCCAAACCACCCCGCCCTGCCGCCTCTAATCACCTCCCCGCCATCGCGCCGAAGCATCACATCACGACCCATGTCGCACGCTTCCAAAAGCCGACTCTCCCAGTACTCGACTGGCTCTGTGCCCTCGAGATCCCGTCCGACTTCTCACCTCTTCCCCATGTATTCTTCGACTCTCCCATATACCCAGGTGCGGGACTTTGCCTACCCGGTCACGCACCCTCTGCACTATGGTCCGCCACCCGAGCCCTCGGGTCCACCTTCGGGCATGACAACTCCTGTCAGCGAGCCTCGAAGGCTGTCAGATCCTGCCGCCTCATGGGAGCAGAAGATGCCATGGGATTCATGGGGCGCTGAGGGATACAACCGCGGTCATGATTTGGCCCCGATTCAATTCGGCGACGGCCCCCCATGGAGTGAGGATGAGGATCTGCAGAGCCCTGTTGTTGCTACACGCCACCGCAAGCACAAGTCAACCTCGGCAGCCACGGCATTGAGGGGGAGGACAGGTCGCGATGTTGACATTCGCTCATCCAACTATGATCACGAGCGGGGCTATTACGTGGGGACCAGTGGAGATGGCAGCGAGAGATATTATGTGAACAACGGCGCTGAGGCCAATGGCCCTGGTGGAGAGTTTGTCACATATCCGCCGGATCAGGCACGGCACAGCCGCGCATATCATGTCGCTCAGCAACCCCAGCCTGCCGACGGTGGTGAGTATTACCAACCCGAGTCAGATGCCTCTAGCTCTCCATCGTCTCCGGGATACAATGACGAGGATCAGTCTCGCTATTCACGGGATTACCAGTTTACCATAACATCGCCGGACGAGGAGTTCCATGGCAAGGCCGTAGCCTTGTTCGATTTCGAGCGGGAAAACGAGAACGAGCTACCATTGGTAGAGGGTCAAATCATATGGGTATCGTACCGCCACGGGCAGGGCTGGTTGGTGGCCGAGGACCCAAAGACGCAAGAGAGCGGACTAGTACCTGAGGAGTACGTTCGTCTACTTCGAGACATTGAGGGGGGAATGAACAGTTTGACTGGCCATTTTGGAGAGGGATCCGGCTCCCCAAACGATGTGGGCACGCCGACTCAAGCGGAGCATAGCGGTCAATATGGCCACACTCCATCTTCCAGCAATGCGACTAACGGGTATCATCAGCCTATCGTGTCGATGTTCTCGACCTCGAGCAGAGACCTTGACCCGTATCCCACCCAGCAACTGGGTCTCCACTCCGGACAAGCGCCACCCCAAGTCGTTCACTACCACGGGCAGCGAGGAGGAAGCCAAGCAAACACCCCGACAATCGCACAGCCCCAGGACGGCGGGATGCTGGGGAAGGAGAGTAACGACCCTGAAAAAACGGACTCGAATGTGACACCAGTGCAGTCCAAGCCATCGGAGGAGCTAGTTGAGCTAGGAGGTGGTGAAAATGCTACGGAAACAGAAAGGTGACACGGGGACTCGAAATAACGATTTGCATGCAATGTTTGAAGATGCTCACGACTCGATGTATTCTTCAAAGGAGCGGGCGGATATGCCAATAATACCACAATGAACTCGACGAGATGGATGCAGGATGGCTGTATGAGAAGCCCTTTGGTTCACCCAAGTCACGGTCAACTCTGGCCTTGAGTGCCAATGAGTGGACAGCTTTCTGAGAAAGCCATGAAGGATCTGAGAAGGACCAATATGGCCATATACAGGGCAAAGGCGCATTCGACCCAGGTATAGAACAGGGGCGGAGGAAAGCTTACCTCTACGGTGAGTCACGCAGCGATGCGCATGATAGAGGCAGTCACAGCGGAGTTAAGGGATTTGAGTGCAGAGGAGCTGAACCGCTTGAAAATCAACGAGCCGCAGCGTGAAGTTGATGGTCACGGGATGTCTATGAATGGCTGTTTGCCAGGGTTGGGATGAGTACTTAGACTAGCTTATAAGTCACTGAGTGTAATACCATGAATTGAGGAGAGACGGTTGGCCATGGCTGATGGTCCTTGGATGTACTGTCACTCAGTCAGACGTTAATAAGATCTTGAGGTTGGTCGGTAGGTTCTTACCCCAGGAGGAGGTAAAACTTCCAGTTTCTTTTCATGATGGGTTGACATAATAGCATGGCGGCCGTGGAGAGTTGTGCTAGCATGTTCCTTAAGAGATGATCCCTGTCGACTATCGTCACGTGATGAAGTACCATGGCGTGATTGGTTTAGTGGTAAAATTCTCCGTTGCCATTTGTGCAGCGTCGGGGAGCCCTGGGTTCGATTCCCAGATCACGCATCTATCCTTGCTTTTTATCGTGTGCTGCTTTCTTTCTGACTCGACTACGCAATAGCTAGTTACTTGGCGGGATCGTTCCGTATGAATCTATCTGTCTATCTGAAAGACCCCACCCACGCCTTACAAATAATACATCAATATTCATAGAAAGCATTTCTTAAGTCAATTTAGTATCCCTCAGCCGTTATGACCTTTCCAAGCCACAAAGACAGAGGCTTTAGACCAATTAGAATACAAAAAACTTAAGCTATTTAATACTACCTAAACTTAGTGATGAATGGGTGCCAACAGTTGTTATTGTTATAAGTCGCTATATCACACACCTTACATCCGTACCAAGTCTGACCCCCTGTGAGTCTCTTTGAAAATGTTAAGCGCTTCCGCTTATCAATCAATGGGGCAAGAATGAGAGCATATCCGAATTTCCGTCACCACAAGGGTTTGAGAGGTTATTGACGTGATATTATATCACGTGACTCAAGACGTCATATCTGGTCCGCGGTGGTTGCAGGAACAAACTGAGCTCCCACTCGCCAGCGTCTTCTACACCCACTTACCTACCCAAGTTCCCGCAACAGCCTCTTTGATCTCCCCTGTTGGCTAATTACTACCAATTGACCTCGTTCGATCATCAGCAGCAATCAAAATGTTTTCTAGATCTGCATTTCGCGCCGCTCAACCTCTGAAGAGGGTATGTACTGTCGCATTATTGGCTCTTTTCTCCCCTCCATTTCTAGCTCGACGATGTCGATGATGCCATCACGAAACTTCGTCACCAATTTCCCTCAACCGCATCGCTAACTTGCTCTTCAGTCCGTCCGCCGCTATGCTACCGAGGCTGGCGGCGCGGGTGGTTCCAACGCCCTGCTGTACGCTGTGGGTGCCGCCGGTCTCGCCGGTGCTGGCTACTGGTACTTCAGCGGATCCTCCGCGCCCGTCGCTGTCGCGGATGTGAAGCAGGCGGTCGGCGCTGAGCCCAAAAAGGCTTTCACTGGCGGCGATCAAGGTTTCCTTTCCCTGAAGCTCGCCGAGACTGAGATCGTGAACCACAACACCAAGCGCCTCCGCTTTGAGCTCCCTGAGTCCGATCAGGTCTCCGGCCTCTCCGTCGCCAGCGCCATCCTCACCAAGTATAAGGGCCCGGAGGACGAGAAGGCTACTCTCCGCCCCTATACTCCTACCAGCGATGAGAGTACGTAGCAGCGCGTTCTCTCTACAGTTCCCCAACGATAGCTGATATCTTTGTACAGGCGAGAAGGGCTTCATTGACCTCGTTATCAAGAAGTACCCCGACGGCCCCATGAGCACCCACATGCACAACCTGGTTCCTGGTCAGCGCCTTGACATCAAGGGCCCTCTCCCCAAGTACGCCTGGGAGGAGAATAAGCACGACCACATCGCCCTTATTGCTGGTGGCACTGGCATCACCCCCATGTACCAGCTCACCCGTGCCATCTTTAACAACCCCAACGATAAGACCAAGGTCACCCTAGTCTTTGGCAACGTCACCGAGGAGGATATCCTCCTCAAGAAGCAGTTCGATGAGCTCGAGAACACCTACCCTCAGCGCTTCCGTGCTTTCTACGTTCTCGACAACCCCCCCAAGGAATGGGCCGGCAACAAGGGCTTCATCTCGAAGGAGCTTCTCAAGACTGTCCTCCCTGAGCCCAAGAGCGAGAACGTCAAGCTCTTTGTCTGTGGTCCTCCCGGCCTAATGAAGGCCATCTCCGGCAACAAGGTCAGTCCCAAGGACCAGGGCGAGCTGACGGGCGCTCTCAAGGAGCTCGGCTACACCTCGGAGCAAGTATACAAGTTCTAAGCTAGCGGTACTGGTGATAGAGGATTTATATGAGACTCGTGTAAGATTTGCTCATAGAAGTAATATAGATGAGACGGATATAACGTCTCGAATCGATACCAAGTCAATAGCTTCCATCTTGGGTAGCATATAAAGTTTAATGCTTTACAATCATCGTTCTTAACATTCGCATTTGTGAACAGTGAGCTTCTGCAAGTGAATAAGTATATTCAACCTTGATCCTATCGATTGCGTGACGATTAAGAGGCTGCTGGACATGTTGTCTTTGCATAAGAGTATCATGACAATGCATATAACGACACGAGCTCGGAATTACAGTCCAGATTCTGATCCGGCAGATGTCAGCAATAAGGACGAGACAGAAGCGAATGATTAAGAATATCACGAGCAGCCCGCTAGAACGGGCCAAACGAGCAGAACCAAGATTCAGTGCGGCATAACTGGCCGACAAGCAACTTGAAGAAGTCCAGTTCGATGGCACGCAACTTACCCGCAAACTCAGAGCATCCCCCATCAAGAAGACGGATGAGATATCACCTGATGAGAACTCCGGAAGTTTCACCTTAAGCAATGACTATCCAGAGCTTGTGAGGAACAACTTCATGCCTAGCTTCAGAGCTACTGCCCATGTCTTCCGAGACTTATCTCACATCCGCTGGTTCATTCATTTGAAAAGGTGTACCTCATCGATGCTTTTACGATAAGCTCGGTGAGCCATCGAATGACCAGTGTCGTTCATTAAAGCTGGAGAAGAGCAGAGGATCAGCCAGTTACTGAGCAAGAGGTGGGTTGGATGGGTAGTATTTCGATCTAGCTCATCCATGGGTGACAAAGCTCACAAGATGGCACAAATCACCGTTTCCAACGAGTTTTCCGTTTTTTAAGGTATATTGACATCAGACCTATTGGGGCTCACACGGAAGTCCGCGGCGAGACGTTGGTGGGGACCAACCCTTCCTCTAAGTTATGTTTCCTTGGCTGGTTCAGGCGTGCCCCATCCCGTTCTAGTCGGTATTCTTAAAAACACCACGGCTCAGGATACTTGTTACTAAGATGTGTCTTTATAATATACCGATGTCTGATTGGGTTACCTACTAGCCTGGATCTATTAACTGCGACGATAGTGGGGCAAACATAAGGAATGTTGATACTTCTCAAGAAACATTGTGCTAGGCATACAGGCAGGAAGACAAAAACAAAACGGGATACACACTGACCTCCTTCAGCCAGCTTCCAAACATAGCAGATATGAAAGTAATCAGAAACCTACCATTTCCGTTCTCGGACTGCCGCTATTGCAATATCCTTTCTGTCCGGATCTACCACCCGGAGAACCTCCTGCCAGTCAACCTCCACAACCTCATCGCTCCGCTCCCGACCCCGGTCTCCACATCCGACCGCCGCGCCGCATGCCCCGTCATGGAACCGGCACCATGTCCGCGCATGCTGCGCATCAACCCATAGCTGCGCCGACAGCAGGTACGGGTCTGCCAGTACCCTCAATAGCCCCTCCAACGGCGGTCTCGCAAACATATCCAGGTCTGTACGGTCGCTTCTCCGGGGCTGCGGAGCCGGCCCGTGCCCTCCCTTCCGCTCTCCCGGCGTGCGCACCCACACCGACAGGTGCTCCAGACTGCCTTGCACAGCCAGCTCCGTCAGCAGCGGCACAATGCCGGCCCCCACCCAGCCCCTTAGCCGGTCTATTCGCACTTCCAGCTTGCGAATTCTGTGCAGCGCTTCCTTTGTGGTCAGCAGCACCGCCCGGCCGGGAAGCCACTCGTCGACATCAGGCGGAGTCATCAGCTCTCTGCGGATGTGCTGCGAGTGAGGCCCCGTTGCATCGAGGACAAACTCGTTGCTGGCGTACAGAATTGGAGCGGCGATGTTGTACATCGCCGGATGTGAGAGGAGGACAGGTAGAGGGTTGATTGATGAGGCGGTACAAGGACAGAGCTGAATCGGAGTTGGGCTTGTGATGAGTGGCTGCAAGATGAGGCTCAGGACGTCGACAGGGAGGTCAAGGATGTTGAGGCCAACAGCCTCGATGGTTGTCATGATGGCCGTGTTCGAAGTGATGACGACTACAGCTCCTCTGCCTTGGGTATAGGTAGGTTTTGATGGAACAGTAGCCACAACATCCTAATTGACGAGACTGAAATGTTTCAATTCGGGTATCATGAGTAAAACGCCCCGAGTCTCCGTCCGAGCCATGAAATGAGACGTCATGATTTGGAAGACAAATTGTAAGCCGTGCGTCAATTCCCGCAACCAATGGTGGAGTCGACGAGCCGAGAGTTGGGCACTCACTTGTCTAATTCACTCTCCACTCTCGAATATCTAGACTAAATTAAAAGAATCGTTGAAATGCATAACCCAAGACTGAGATTTAACTAACGTTGTGTTTATACTACTGAGTTAGACTAGTATTTATTAAGATAGATTCTCCTCAATTATTGTACAGCAATGCTTAGTACATAGGCGTCTCAAACCCTGATTACATTTAATCACTTAGGTACAGACGATTGCCACCGCACCCGTTAGCACATAGTATTTACGTATAAGTCGTCACCTTAAACAAAACAAGGGAAAAAGGGAAGTCGACCGGCGCCAAAGTCCTGCCAGAGGCTGACAGGAAACAGAAAGATAATCTCCCAGCGCGGGCACGCTTACATTCAAGCCCATGATTGGAACTGACTAACATAGTAGTTAGATACTTATTAACTTAGAAGGTCAACCTCAGCTTAAGGTCCGAGTATATCCGACCAAGTCTTCCATAACTACACCATGGCTGGAGCGATTAGATTTAAAGTAGGTAAAAAAGGATCATTCCGTATTTCCATTCTACCGAGTCTATGCTTAAATTCACAGGCCATCGTCCACTCATTGGGGGCTGTGGCCCAGCAAGCCCGCACCCATCTTCATCTTTTCCCATGCAGCTCTCATATGTCATGACCGCCCAGGCCCGAGCGCGACATCAATGTCATTGACCCATGAACACAAACGTGCAGAACTTTTCATATGCCTCGGCATCTCCTTGTCCAATTACCGTTATGTGACAAAGGAAAACCCTCCTCAGCCAGGTGTGCCTGTATCCCTCGCGAGGCGTCGAGGGTGGCCTGGCTCTGTAACCCATTTCCGTCCGCTAAACTACATGAGTACTGTCTCTTTGAACAGCTTTGTGTATTTATCGGGAGGACATGGCCTTAGTAACAAGACGCTTGAGGGCAAGCTCCTGCTTCTTGAGGTCGTCGGCAGTGCTCTCGTTGAGCTCAAGAGCGCCCATAGCATCGCTGATGGTGCTCTCGATCTTCTCCTTCTGGCCACGCTTGAGCTTGAGGGAGAGAGTGGGATCAGAGACGATCTCCTCGACGCGGCCGATGTAAGACTCAAGCTGCTGCTTGGCCTCGAACTTCTTCTGGAAGGCATCATCGTTGCTCTTGAAGGCCTCGGCGTCGCTGATCATCTTTTCGATCTCACCGGTGGAGAGCTTACCAACGGAGTTGGCGATGGTGATGTTGGCGCTGCGGCCGGAGGTCTTCTCGGTAGCGGTGACCTTGAGGATACCGTTCACATCGACCTCGAAGACAACCTCGAGGACGGCCTCACCGGCCCTCATGGGAGGGATGGGAGCCAGAGTGAACTCGCCCAGGGAGGTGTTGTCCTCACAGTTAACACGCTCACCCTGGAACACAGGGAACTCTGTCGAACGGTCAGATACTATAGGGGCACTCAATGGGGAGACAAATACTCACGAACGGTCTGCTGGTTGTCGGCGACTGTCGTAAACGATCGCTTCTTGATAGTGGGCACAGTCTGGCCACGGGGAACAACGGGGGCGAAGATGTTGCCCTCCATGGCGACACCGAGGGACAGGGGAACGACGTCGAGGAGGAGGAGGTCGGAGGTCTCGGCAGAAGTAGCCTTGCCAGAGAGGATACCGGCCTGAACGGCGGCACCGTAGGCAACAGCCTCATCGGGGTTGATGCTCTTCTCGAGCTTCTTGCCGTCGAAGAACTCGGACAGAAGCTTCTGGATCTTGGGGATACGGGTGGAACCACCGACGAGGACAATCTCGTCAACGGCGCTCTTGGCGATGTTGGCATCCTTGAGAACCTGAGCAACAGGATCGATGGTGCCAGAGAAAGCCTTGGCATTGAGGTCCTCGAAACGGGCGCGGGTGATGGTCATGGTGAAGTCCTCACCATCGAAAAGAGAGTCAATCTCGATGGTAGCCTGAGCACCGCTGGACAGAGTACGCTTGGCACGCTCGCAAGCAGTTCGGAGACGTCGGAGGGCACGGGGGTCACCAGAGGGGTCCTTCTTGCTCTTGCGAGTGAAGTCCTTCTTGCAGTGGTCAAGGAGGTTAGTGTCGAAATCCTGACCACCAAGATGGGTGTCACCAGCGGTGGCCTTGACGGTGAAGACACCACCCTGGATGTTAAGGAGGGACACATCGAAAGTACCACCGCCGAGATCGTAGATAAGAACGTTGCGCTCTTTCTCGGACTTACCGGCGCCAAGACCGTAGGCAATGGCGGCAGCAGTGGGCTCGTTGATGATACGGAGAACGTTGAGACCGGCGATGGAACCGGCGTCCTTGGTGGCCTGTCGCTGGTTGTCGTTGAAATAGGCAGGGACAGTAATGACGGCCTTTTCGACCTTCTTGCCGAGCTTGGTCTCGGCAATCTCCTTCATCTGTTTGGATGGGTTAGTAAAAATTGACCGAGCGTAGCTAGTGCGGGGGCGGGGAAAAGTAGTTTTTCGAGGCTTACCTTGGTGAGGACCATGGAAGAGATCTCCTGGGCGGAGAAGGTCTTGTCTTCGCCGAGGTACTCGACCTGGATCTTGGGGTTGCCATTGTCATCGACAATCTTGAAAGGCCAGGACTCGATGTCCTTCTTGACGGTAGGGTCATCGAAGCGGCGACCAATCAGACGCCTATGCACAGAAGTTTCAGTCAGATGGTGACCTTCACACGTATCGAAAGAAGGCGGCAATAATACTCACTTAGCATCGAAAACAGTGTTGCGGGGGTTCATCGCGGCATTGTTCTTGGCGGCCTCACCGATCAGACGCTCCTTATCAGTGAAGGAAACGAAAGAAGGGGTGGTGAAAGAACCCTGCTCGTTGGCGATGATCTCGACATTGGTACCCTCATACGTAGCAACGCAAGAGTAGGTAGTACCTGTGAGGGAGGAGACATTAGCACCTGAATTTTCTTCTAGTATGTTTGGTATCGTGATGCTGTGATTCTCTGGAAGGATTTTCTCTCTGGAGGCCCAACGAGGGCATCCCGCAAATCGAGCGCACAAGAATAAACGAGAAGAGGAACATCGGCAGAAGCCGTGACAACGACCGCAACAATGCGAAAAGACTTACCCAGATCAATGCCAATGGCACCGTCGTACACTTCGTCCGCCATCTTGTCTGGTCTGAAGGGCTTTTGGTGAGGAAGGGAAAAAGGTTGAAGGAGAGAGGAAGAACGTGGGGTTTCGAGAAAGAAATCGGCGGGCACTGAGAATAAATTTGGAGGGGCCTGTGAACTTTTTGCCGAGTGGGGCTCTGGTGGGTTGCTCGAGATCCCCTCCACTAAGCCTATTTTGGCATGGCCTCTCGCCTGAGTTTTTCAGAGCTCCAGTTAAATTTTCTCGCAGTCGGCCCCTGGGGCAACGCACTTTGAGAGTTGTGAAGCGCTTGTGAGTGAGAAATGGGAGACGAGGCAATTCTAAGCCAGAGAAAAAACGGCTTGTTGTGGCAACTAATTATTTATCTTTGTCAGCAAAATTCCTTACTATCTAGGCCCTGATCACTCTAGTTCCCGAGGCTTGACAGCAAAAGTCCATTACGTTCCTCATTTTGTGTACTGTATTTTGTGGCTAGGTATCGCGCTTGGAACCCCGCGATTCTCGTGACACTACCACTACCACGCCTCCAGCTGCAAACACAGCCGGGCAGCCTTACCAGCTTTACCCCTCTATAACTAAGGTAGTGAATCTACATGATTTAGGAAGATACTTATCGTATGCTTAATATGAATCATTATTCTTAGGACGGGATCATAATATTTCTTCATTCAGTTAATTTACTTTGAACCCTAATAAATATCTTGGCACTACCTGACCGGCTGTGCGATTATGTAGGTCTGTTACCTGGAACTCAGCCCAGGTTCCCAGTGGCGACGGAATGACCGCAAAGCAACTGGTTTTTCTTCTTCTCGTTGAACAACATAACGGCAGCTGCAGCACTAGAGTGAACGGCATCTCCGAACTATAACTATATGGAATTGCCGTTCTCGGAACTGCGGCGGCTAAGGTCAGCCAACTTACTCGCTCACACCTACACTCTTGACACGAACACTATTCTGACTCGTGGGCCTGGCCAACGGGGGCTCTTTGTTGTATCTTGACAACGAAGCACGACCCAGACTTGCTGTATCTTCACGCTGTTTAATGGCCAATTATGACATTCTCCATGAGGGGTTACGACTAGTGTTAGGATGATAGCTACTTAATCCTGTCATGTTTACAGTCCATCCTCTCCACTCTTAGATACCAGAGATTATGATACGACTTATGGGGAGACAAAATAATCGTTTATATTAATATGATGGACTTGGATGGCATGGATCCTGTTTGCTGTCCACTGTCCTAGAATCGGCCTCCCTTTCGTCCTGTTGTAAGCTTCTAGATTAGCTAGTTAGCTCTAGGCGGTGAAGTTTACGGACAAAGACAAGAGTACATAGTTATAGACCAATATCGACATCCATTTTCTACAGCGGTCCATGCAGTATTCTCTTATTGGCTATCGATCAAACTGCGCAGAAATGCCTACTCTGCCCAAGCCAGACTTATACATGGTAGACGAACACTCTAGCACCGCCTGGATGCGCATTGTAAAATCGCTAGGTAAGCTAGTAAGCATACACCAATGTGAGGAAGAGATTGTTTCTTAAGAATGAATAAATTCTAATCCCGTAAGAATGCATTTTCATCATGTTCCCTCAAGGTCATCCTCATGTATAACCCAAGACTTTCCCTCTTACTATGTTCGCTCAAAGCATATAACCACGAGTACTCACTTAGACTTGGCCGTCAATCCTAGGCTCTTAGCTTCCGTTGTGACAGCATAAGCAATCGTCTCCTTCAATGGTACTCCTTTGGGTTCCCATCCTAAATACTTCCTGGCCCTATCCGCCTCGCCCTTTGAGTTAATCGCCCAAGAAACGGCCGGGACGTACTTAGTCTTAGTCACCGTCTCAAGCGGCACAGATTTTGTTGTCGCCTCTGGCAAGTATCCCTGACGGCTTGCCTCATCGGCGATCCATGCTGCAATATCAGCCCACGAATGCTCGCCGCCTCGAGCAAAGTAGTATGCGTGTCGGCCGAAGATCTCGGGGTCATCTCGCTTGGATGAATCCTGCGTCGCCTCGACAAATCTATTGAACAGGTCTGCGATATCCTCGACGTGCACGTTGTCCCACTCCGTCTTGCCCGCGCCGACGATAGGTGCGTAACCTAACTGGAAACTTGCGAGTGTCAGTTCGGGGACTTGGACGCTGCGCTTATTGACAAGTCCGCTTCCTGTTCCATAGATGGTCGGAGGGCACACAATAAGGATCTTGACGGCGTCTGAACTTGCTGCCTGAACGATCTTATCGACATTTCTATGGGCGGCCGAGTCGGGCAAAGTAAGAATACGGTCAATATCACTGATGTCGTTGTACTTTTGGTCGGGGAGCGGTGCCTCTCCGAAACGCTTGTTGTCCCAGTCGTACCAAGTCAGAATGCCAGTACCCGACAGATGAATCCAATATCCAGGCTTATCCGCTGTGTGGCCCGCAGCGAGGCCCTTGGCGATTGCTTCGGCAGAGGGCACATTATCGGCCGAGTCTGCTGTATCTAAGAATAATATCAGTTGAAGATCTTAGGATCATCATCATTTTAAGGAATTCATACGGACGACGATGTCGGCCTCAGCGGCCGCTTTCTCGATAACGTCGGTGCTGCTCAGGTCCCCATACACAAACTTAACGTCCGGGTATTTTTCAGCAACGGCTTTAGCGCGCTCTTCATTGCGAGCGAAGAGGGTGTAGTCGTATTCAGGGTGCTTATTATAAATTTCGGTGAAAGCAGTGCCTCCGACGAAACTATTGAACCAGTAAGCCAGCAGTTAGGCGATTACCAAGGCAATGGTATTTATACCCAGTAACTCCGGTACTAGAAATGCAAGTCAGCTCAAAGACTCGCCGTTTTTGTGATCTAAGACTTACAGAAATATCTTGGGTGCCATTTTGATAGTGGGTTATGCAGATTGCGGGGAATCTTTACTCTGGCTGTGAAGGAGGGGTAAAGAGCTTGTCACGGTTGTCTCGGGATTAACAACCCGACAATAGCAGCTTGAAGCCACACATTTATACCATATTAGCATATCTCGCTTGGCTTCGATTTCAAATCAGCGGTGCAATCGAGGGCCGTTTCATTTCATCCATGCTGCAGAAAGCTTTCTGAGATTGGTCACTGGGTGGTACTCGGCAACATGGTGTGTTATCCGTAAAACATGTCGTGATAACGGTGTGAGTGCATTTACATCCCATTTGTGAGAATACGGGGAAATTGTTGGAATCCGGGTCGTTCGGGGTTATTAGTCTTTCCGTCCTGGAGACGAATACAAAGACATGATAACGACACTACGTTAGTCGTCTAATAAATGGGTTAACGTTACCCGGTAGACATAAGCACAAACGAGTATTAGCTACTTATATGATATTCTCGAGATACACGAGACAACTGGAAGTGTTCTACAGCTTGTAATCTAGGATAGAACTACTCTTAATCGTAGAAGAAAACTCGACTTCTATATTGAGCGATATGCTAGTTGCCATTAGTGAGCAGGGACTGGCCTACACTCGTGACTATTGGTAGGTACTGGTATGGTAATACATCAGATAAGTCGGTACCTAGGAGTCTATCGTTTTATGAAGTAAATTTATTTCGCAATATTGATAACGCAATCTTCGCTATTATGATTGAGCTGCACATAGAAAGAGTAGCCTAGATATAAATTGATATTGCCCCGATAAAGAATGATCCATCCGGCGCCCCAACGCTTCGTATGATGGTTGAATAATCCTCAGTCCCTTGTTCCCCTTGTTTCAGTGATTCATGACGTGTTCCCAGTCCTCAACGCCCACGCCATACCCACTGATTGCTTACGGCATAGGGGAATCATATGAATACAGAGGCCAACGCCTCGCTGAACAATTCGTAAAGATGGTTAAACCCCTGTTCTCAACACACTTCCTAACAGTTGAAGTTTAGTCGAAACCCAGGAGAAGTGCCGAAGCCGCCATGATTCCTCGATCATGGCTCTACGTCAGACTGCAGCATATAAAGTGTGCCACATTCTGACTGTTAAACGTACATTGCGTTGACGGCCCCTAGGGAGCCTGTCCACGCTCTCAATAAACGTATGGCGAGACTCCCTTCCGCCCATCGCGGGTTCTGTGCCCTTCCCGATCATACCACTCCCATTCATCATGATCAGGATGCGGTCGCGGGCGGGAATCGGTCACATCTGTCGGGTAGTATTCGTCCCTGAGCCGACTGTCCCACCTATCATTGCGCGAGGGCATCCTTTGGCCGTCGTCGGCGCTTCGACTGCGTACTTGGTGCTGCTCATGCACACAGGAAGCAGGGTGCTCGCGATAGTGCTCTAAATCGGCGTCCATCTCGCTCAATCGAAGATCTCCTCGTCCAACCCAGCTGTCGATGGTATCGGCGATCTGGCGGAACCCCTCGGTGTGTCCGCCATGGTGACGAGCCTTCATGCCGCAGCTCACGAAAAGATAGCTGTGGATCATCTCATGCAGGAATGTCGAAATGAGCAGCCGTCGATTGTACTTGGTGTCTTTTAGAATGGGCGATGATAGCACAATAAGCGTTTCGTATCCTCCATCGCGAGATCGTCTGACCGCCGTAGTACCTACAATATGCGCCTGATATTGCGCACTCGCGGGATGGCTCCAGTCCCAGGCAACACGGCCTGCAAGTCGGTTGTCGAAGAACAATTCGTTGGCGGCCGAAAATATGCTGCGAAGGGCATCGTTGTCGATAGGAAGAACATCGGCAGCGCGTGGATTGGGGTTGATGAGGGTCCTGAGAATGCGGCCATGACGCGAGTCGGAGCGGCGATGCCGTCTGCGGTTAGAGCCTAGGCCAGCAACGTGGTCCCGGACGAGACGAGCAGCGGCGTGGTCGCTCAATAGGCCTGGGTCATGATGGTCGGCATCCAGGTCGAGACTGGCAAGAGAATGCTGAGTGGTATCGGAGGAGATGGAGAGGCCGGATGCTGTGCGCTCCATGGCGCATGCGTCGGGTACTTGTGCGGGACCGGGAGCCCCGAATGTAGGTGCCGGCCGGGGCTCGGGAGTTGAGCCGAAGCCGAGACCGGCGTTAATAGAAGGGAAGTCAGGACCCTCCGGAGTTGGTGAGCGCTCGCGTATGACGAGAAAAGCGAGGCTTTTGATGGGAATCGAGTCGGAGGGAGGGAAATGCGGAGGAGGAGTAGACTCAATATCGTCGTGATAGGAGAATTCATCGTCGATAGGTGAGCTATAAGAGTGGCCATGGGGATAGGCACTGCCATGACGGATATCATACTGAGGCATGGGTTGTCGATGTTCGTAACACGAGGCATTACTAGAAAAGATAGGACCACTCGGCTCAGCTGGCGATCCCTTATCGTATGTATCATAAGGAAGCGCATCGACCGTGTTGTAAACCGCATCGGCAAACCTCGTCCTCTTCGGATCAAAAGTGAAGCCATCGCCGCCGTCCGAGTGGCTCACCCTCCGTTTGCCGCCAACATAGTACGGGCCCCGTCCGGTAGCACCAAGCGAACGACCCCCGTCAACCACCCAAAAAGCCATGGGACATGCTCATCGACTCAAGCCGGGGGTTCGACAATTGCGAGCAAGGGGTGGCGAAAAGAGAAGAAAGGAGAAAAGAGTCACATAGGAGTTGACTAGATTTAATGCAACAGCTTGTTATCTTTTGCTGAAGGTGTAATTTCGTCTGAGGATTTTCGATATCGGCTCCCTTCTTTGCTTCTGGCTGGCACGAAGAGTGAGAGATCTGAATTGCTTATTTGCCCCTTTGATGTCGGTGAGTCCGGATGCGGATGCTTGTGGCGGAATGAACACGCGTGAGCATGCGGAGGCGGTGGGAACCGGAGTCAGAAGTAATAGAACGAATCGTTAATACGGAGAAATAAGGGTTGTTGTTAAGGAAAGAAAAGTCGATATCAGAAAAGACATGGGAATATTAGAGGCACAGCTCTTTTGGTCCGTGGCTTGCTATTTCGTTGACTCGGTTTCCATTGCCATAGAACAACCAAATTCCCGTCCACCGCTGAGCACGGGCTGCCAGCTCCAGATAAACCCCAAGCCCTCGTCTTTTTACAGGGCGATTTACGGGCCAAGAATGGGAGGCTTATGCCCACTGACAGGTCCTGGGTCCTATTCTCCGCCCAGGCGCCCCCTGTCTCTAACTCGTTGCCGCTGCTCCGCTTCTGCTCTGGGCTGCCAACTCACGCTGGGGAATCCTGGCTTCGGCCCGTGAAGCGCTGAGATGCTCCAAGAGGGTCCTCCTTTGGAATAAAGACAAAGGGGGTGTGACGCGACACGAGACCTTGGGAAGATCGATCCTGTGAGGGAGCATCGTCGCCTCACTCTGCCGAGTGGCCTTGGGCTGGCTTCTCTGTGCGTATCTACAGCGCCATGGACGCTATTGCTATTGCGGTAGTGACACCGGGACTTTAAAATGAGGGACCTTGATGAGATTTGATTTTTAAAGTTTGAGCTCGCAATCTCGTTGCTATGTATCGATGGCGGTGTAGCCTCGATTCCAGCTTGCAGACTAACTACGCAGTAAGCACCGACCGAGCTTTGAGGAAGCACAACACCTGATAGCTTCTCGATCTTGCGGACCAACAAGGCAGTCTTTTGCGTCCCCATTGGAATTGACAATTAGCCGGCGCACGCAGGCTTTGGCCCCCGTCCGTCTATCCAACTGCTGAGGTTGCTGTTGCTGCAATATCAGGTTTTCCCCAGCTGAAGAGATCTCCCTTGTATTTGCCAAATCCAGGGCAATGAGCTACAGTTACACTGGCGATTCGCCAATGTCAGTAAGAGAGGCATGATGTTCCTCGATGAGTTCTCCTTTAATTATCCTTCCGATGCACCTGCGCTCAGGAAGAAATCACATGAGCCCCAGCCTCTGGAAACTTGGCTTTCCCGTCACAGGGCGAATCACACTCTCCACAAGTCGCAGATGGAAAACCTGACAGCGCACCCTGCTCTCCACTAATAGATGGCGGAAATCCACTTCCCGTCCAAGGCCAGCGTGCCGGCGCTTGTAGCCTTGGTCGGTGGCTTGGAGAGGCCGGGATACCCTTTCCACCGGCCGAGGCTGGTTCTCGCTGGACATGGAAGCGATGGGCGTGCTGCAGACATCTATCCGTACAGTCGTCAGTCGTCGTAGTTGTCGTCAGTCGTTAATCTAACCCTGGGACGAGGTATGAGGCCCGAAACCTACTTCCAATAGCGCTCAGGGACCTGCAACTGCCGACTCTGATTCGATTGCGTCTATTTCACTAGACTAGAAGCGTTCTATCGTTCTATTGACGAGCCTGTCGGTGTCCGTCTTCTGGGCCGACAAGCATCATTGGCTTTGGGAGGCCCTCTACTGGTGCTGATTGGTCGCCCTGCATTGCTAGCACCTGAACCAACCCAACTTCAAGGAAGCTTGGTCATGTCGATTGCCGCTAGAAGTCGAGATTCGAAACTGACATTTCTCTGCTGGCGTCTAGAAACCGAGATCGTATCGAGACTAACTTAGGTAGTGGTGTAACAAAGTCAAGGATGCCGAGGCCAAGGCAGTCCACGTACTGAGAATAATACAACACCCGCGAAATATACAAATCATTATATAACCTAGATAATCGTTCACAGCTCGGCGAACACCTTATATTGACTCCCCAGTCTCGATATCTACTAAAGACGACGTCTTGCATTGACAACATCCATCTCGCAGCATGCATGCAAGCACCCTCCCTGCTTATGCAAGTCCAACGTGTCGGTTGTTGACCGCGGATCCCTCCCATGCCCCGGGCCCTTGCTTTTTCCTTCGCTGTCAATCAGATCCTGCGCCGCCTCATCTTTGTTTGACGTGTGCTGATGTGATGCTCTAAGCTTCATCGTCCGGCGTCTAAACCCTCCACCGATGATCCCCCTTCCGTCTCGTCACCCGGCAGTACGTATTGTCCGAATAGGTCGACCTGGGATCTTGCTTGCAGCGTGAGGGAAATATTTCCGTGTGAGCCTTTATCCTATTCTCTCCTGTTTTACAAAACTATTTTGTACGCATTATCCTAAACCCCCATCGCTTCATTGACGTGTGCTGTAGCGCCCTTAAGCGCATCTTCATTATCAATCTTCTGCATCCTATGTATTCATCCTAGTCCGAGGCCTTGCACGAACCGCACCTCGTCCGCCTGTCGCTCTAGAGCCTCCCGCATGCGCTGCGAATACACTCTCCGCTTCTCCTCATCCGCTGCCTCCTCTGCCCTGTCGCCCTCAAACTCCTCTGGCGTAAAGAGTGGATCGCCTGTGAAACTGATCATCCCCAGCTTTTCCCCCGTCCAGAAGAGGATGTTGTCCTCGTTTGGCCGGTCCCGCTCTCCTGACTTGGTTGACAAAATCTTGCGCGCGAGGTCGTCGGACCCGGGTGTCGACGCGAACAGCGATGCTTGCATTTGCACGTCGCTATGGCCTATCTTAGCCCGGCGGCACTCGGTGTATCCGTCCCTCTCAAACCACTTGATATTCCCGGCCCCGTCGGAAAAGGCAATCTTGGTCCCGTGGTTGATGACCGACAAGATGATGGACGAAGCCGCGGTATAGCGGTTCTTCATGGTCGAATTCTGCTGCACCGCGCCGTCACTTGACTCATCTGCCGACCCTAAACCGTACATTTCCAGCGAGCCCTTGGTCTTGTACTCTCCGCCTGCAATGAGCGTTCGCCCGTCCCCGCTTGTTTTGCAATCTTCAACTCTCTCGATAGAGAGCTCCCCTCGACGTCTCACCTCGTAATCCAGTGTAGAGAATGGGTAAGGCAGCGCCGCCAGGCTAGATAGGCGAGACCCTGAGTAGATAGAACCCATGATCTTGGGGAACTTTCGCCGATCGTATTGCAGAATATTGGAAAACCGGCCTGCCACGTAAATATCATCCGACACCATGCCGTCGCCTGCCGATCGAGGCAAGTGTAGAATGGAGGTGGGTGTTGGCTGAGAGAGTGAGGCGTAGGGCGGCAATGGACTGGGATCAAATATAGCCTTGAAAGGATTATCTTCATCCCTCCTAGAGCCGTCGACCCGCTCAAAAGCTTCGCCATGGACCCTTGATGGCGCTCGAAAGTCATGTAGGTGTATTCCCAATGAGGTGCCGACCGTCAAAGGCACGCCGTCGTGAACATGTGATAACGTGGTGATGGACCACTCAAATGAGTCTCGGTTGATAACCTCGAGCCGGTTCAGGTCGACTTCAATAAGGTCTGCAGGGTTTCGTCACTCAGTAACAACTCAGCAGACCATTCGTAAGATCAGCACTTACGACTCTGCACGGCAAAGACAGCTCGGTGATTGTTACTGCTGACACTGACACACTCAGTGACACCCGTGTCAATCTTCTTGGATCGCTTTGTGTTATCGGCTCCTCGACCGTCGAAGAAGAGAATGTCGGGTTGACTCGTTGCAATGATGCCTCCCCTCTTGCCCCGGCTACCATTGACGTCCCATAAGCACACCGAGCCGTCATCGAGGGGTGAAACCGCCAGAAGACTACCGAGGCCATCATCGCCGTTGTTGGGGTTGTAAAGGGCCATGCCCCTGACTTCGACAGGGTGCTCTAATCCGCCCTGCCTCACGCGTGGCGTCTGTAGCCAGTTGGTACATGTTGGTCCTTGACGCTGAATGTACTCATCGTACCATGAGACGTGCTCCTCTGGGAAGGCCGGGTCCCAGTTCGCCAAGTCTTGAAGAAACTGAAAACGTTGCTTGTCTCTCCGGTGTGGCTCGTTTCCGCTCGGCGATTCCTCAAAATCACTTACATCTTTGAGACTTGTCTTATCTGGACAAGGCTCAGCAGAATAAGCCGAGATCCTCCTCCGATTTTGAAGAAAATGATACCATGATGAACGCTCGAAACAATGACGCTTCCAGAGTTCGTGATCGAGACAGATATCCCGCAATTTGTGTGAAACGAGCTGAAGTCTGGGAAGACAGTGAGGCTCAAGGTCTGGGTAGCGATGTCAGCAACCTGATAGCGGGGTATTGCTGGGCGTTCCATTAGTAACTCACAGCACAAGATCTGGAGTAGGATCTCATGGGGAAGCTCGTCCCAGCGCGGCGACGACTGCGCGAGCGAGACCATGACGCTCGCTGCAGAGAGAACGAAGGCCCAGATGAGGATGGATAATTGAGGATTTGTTAATAAAAGGTGCCAGCGACAAGGTCGACTTGATGACAAAGTTACAGCATCCGGCCAAGGGCTGATTTGCGGGTGGAGGTGCGGGTTGCGGGTTGCGGGTTCCTGAGTGTGCTAGGCCGAGTTGAAAGGCGGGCCACGTCGAACAGGGTTGTCGCGATAAGCGACGGGGTGAACCGGCAGTTTAAGGTACATAGGCGACTCAATTGCCACAGGCTGGAGTTGGCGCTAACGTTAGATGTTTTGCCGATGCTCTAACAGTATGGAACTTATATGCTTTGACGTGATACAGCAGATCAGGCCGGTAAGGCGGATTGGATGAGACAGCCAGTCATTTGGGCCCCAGAGGACATGCCGTGCCCGACTCTCTGCCAGCTGCTATCCATCTTATACGCCAATATGAGGCATCGTATGATGGAGTTTATACATTCTCACCCTAATCTGAGTCGGTACTTTTCTCTCGTTGCTCCCGATACGGCCTTTTATATACAACCTTTCCCAGCTAGTACTTCGTTTCTGCTAAGCCATACGCTACACCATCATTCTTGTGGCATAAACCGGTCCTTCTTGAGACCTGCCAGGTGCTGACACTGGCAACCAGCAGTTTGCAACTGCCAGTCACGTATCTTCTTACAAAATATACTCCAGTTTCCCGCAAACTCGAGAATTAGGGTATTCTTGATGCCTCAGCCAACCATGGATTGGTTCTCTCTGCAAATTAGAAAACTACCTCGTCAAGGTGGAGCGCACTTCAACTTTCCTCCTCCAAAACAACCACCCTCTCCCCAGCATCGCGATAACCACCGTTTCTCGCGCACTCCGAGTGCTGCTCAAACTTTAGGATTCACGGCCGGGAAGTATTCGACCGACCGTGACTACTAGTAAGTACCAGCGATATATCGCGCCGTCAACTCAACAGCACCCGCTGCATACCCTCTACGGTACTCTCATCCTCCTTCCCTTCGTCATCATTCGGCACCAAAGAGTCACGTATTTGTTCATTTGAAGCATGCTTTGTCTATCAGCACCGGCTCAAAGAACTTCAATATGAAAAATCAATCTGAAAATGTAAGTTTCAACAGCTCCTAAGCCGTTGAAGACCGCCATAAACTAAACTCAATAGTCCCTACCTTCAAGTGAAAGCGACAATTCGGGCCGAGATGCGCGACACTGCCGTCACACCACCGCCTCCTCCGTGTCCTTTCACTCGGACCCCTTCGTAGGCTCTGATCTCAAGGGTGACGTTCAGCTTCAAGACTTTTCCTATATCAAGCCTCATGTGTCCAAGATTGGAAATGCACCGCAGGAGTTCGTCGCTGAGCGTCCCTCTCGGCTTCCTCATGATGTAAAGGCGGGACTTGCTGCTCTCAAAAGCCACGGCTCACCTGCTGAGGACCGAGAAGCTTCGGAGTGGGAAACAGTCGCTGCTAATGACGAGTCTGAACAACTCCCCGACCTCCCATCTCGGCCACTAAGACGTCAGAGGAACTTCAACTTTGTCCTCCATACCGAGGACAGTCTCCCACTCAGCCAAGATAGCTGGGACCAGCAAACGCGAAATCTCGAAACTGTCCCACGTCACGACCCGCTTCCCAACCCGTCCGTACGACTGGTACCTGTCTCGTCTCCCGGCCTGCGCTCGTTCCCATCATCATCTAGTCTCTACAGCGACTTCGACAGGAACGGCGATCTTTCCCGCCGACAGTGTCTGACTTCTGGTGTTCATAAGCAGGAAACACCAGATGCGGCTGTTCCAGAACTCAACCTCGGTCGCGAAACACTCAAACGCTTTTCCAAAGCCTCAACCAGCACTGATGACGATCCCTTCAAGTATGACGGGGACATGTACTCGGGCTTCTTACGTTCATCAACCGAGCGGGATGCCGGTAATGCGCTACACCACGCCGGAGCAAGCACGCAGCCAAAGGAGGGAGTTCTGCGGTCCGCCATGAACAATGTACATGGTGACCCCCAGAAAAAACCCAATGTTGCCTCGTTTTACAATGCCGCGGCTATTCGATCGGCATAGAATGTCGACGAAGAGGTCAAAATACCAGTCTTTCGAGAACCAAACAAGAAGCCGCGTCCCGAGCCGCTTGCAGACCGGCGACTCAGTGGTGCAATTGTTACCATGCTGAAGAACAGGCCTCAGACAGGCACCGAAGGCGATTGGCAGACTGTCAGTTCAAATCATCCGGTTGACTCAATGCAGCAAGAATATCATGACAGCCTTGTAAAAGGGACCGGAAGTAGCGTCGCTGATGTATCCGACATGTCGGTGCGCGAGCTGCATCCACATGAATACGGATCAACAGAGAAGATTGTCCGTCATCCTTATCACGAAAATGGTATTGGATTATATCGCATTCGGAACGACAAGCAGGTTAATGCTCCTGTTCTTGTTCCTCAGTTAGGCCGCGGTCCAGGACATTTTGCCCACAATGCTACTCGCGAATTCGTCCAGTTCGCGCCTAACACACCCGGATCGTCCAGCCGCTTCTCCAACATGTTTCGTAAGAACAGAGTCGAACATCTACCTAACCGCCAGGGAGCTATTTCGTGCATGGAAAACAGACGCGACAGTTACGAAACCCTTGGTTCGGATGTTAACCCTCCTGAGAGTCGCATGAATCAAGAGCCGTCGACTGTCGACAGGTACTTCAGGTGGTCCCGAATTCGAAAGAATCTTGGCCGTGAGCCTCCAGAGACCCCTCTCACCATCTTTGACCAGCCGCTGTATAGACGTGGCATCAAGGAGTTGGATGAGGCAAAGAACCCGTCGCACGTCCCTCATGATGAATTTCTTTCCAAGATTCCTCGGCTCCCTTTCCCACTCATCAGTCTCCCTGAAGCGGCTATGTTGCAGTACTTTAAGAGAGAGAGGGGCGAGGAGGACCATACCGATCCCACCAGTTCATTTGCCCCCAAACCAAGGTCCAGCACCATCAGCACTACTAACTCCTCTGGCTTGCCCCAGACTCCGTCCCCTACCCGGCTTCACCTTTCCATTGGCTCTCCTGGCCAGAGCTTACCGCGGCCAGTCCAGGCTCACTGCCCGTCTCGGGCAAACGTACTTCGCCATTGTGATTGTAAGTTAACAAACCTTAGTGAATAGAGATATACTAATGCAACGTAGCGAGCGAGCGAATCTCCGAGATGCTTGTTTCGTCCTCTGCAATTCTCGATACCCCACCACCAACTGATCCTAGACTTGGTACAGAGAGAGGTTGGTATAGCGGCCTGCATCAGGACCTTACAACGTTTTACGGTGGCCTACCAAGGCTCCGAGGATTCCCTTCCAGAAACCAGGACCGCCCAGGTGAAACGCTGCGCGCTGGCTACTTGCCAACTGAAGGAAGCCTATTCACCCAGTCTGAGGCTGACTTCATCGATGCGGCTCGTCAAAACATCTGCCTCCGTCGCCGGCTTGCCACAGTGGAAGACGACGGAGAGAAGATGATCTTTATGGGCATCATGACTCTGACTCTTTTCTTTCCCTTTATTGGATTGCTGGCTCTATTGGGTAAATTTGACTCGACGGTCTCGTGGTATACGCACGGAGAAATGCACTCTCTAACCGAGGACCAACGCGGTACTCTTAAGCAGCAGCTTCTCGTCGAGGCTGTCCTATACCCCGTACTGATCATTACGTTGTCTGTCTACTACTCGATTCATGCCTAAACGAACGCGCAGATTTTGGACCAAGATGTGGGGGGAGTGATCTTTATGACTGCCTAAGGGATATCGGGAAAAGGGGCTGGGTATTTCGCAGACCAGAACTGCATATACTCAACTTGGGCGAGAGGTGACCGTTATAGTGAGATATGGATGCCAATGAAAGAACCTTCTATTTTCTTAGTCTTTTCGACTCTCTGTTTCATTTTTTTGGTTTCTGTTTTAGTCTTCTTCCCCCCTCACAACTCCAGTCAGGTAGTCACGAATGAATACATCACATTAAACAATGACTATATGGATGATATATCAAGCAGACACCTTTATTACTGTAATAGCTGGATGTGCAAATGGTCTCTCGGTGGAAAACCGGCTTTAATTATGTCCTCCCTAAAACTTTTATTATCCAGCTACCTACTCTCCCGTTACAGATGCAGAAGCATGTATTTGTTACGCTTCAACGCCATAAATGCATAACATGTTCGTCGTGATACTATGAGTTCTTGACCGCCTTCGACTAGCTGCGAACACCATGTCAAATACTAGATACCAACCTCAAGAAAACGGCAGCATACCCTGAGGCAAATCAATTTCGTTCTTCATTGATAGTACCATAACTTTGCTCCTGTGTTCCCTTACTTAAGGGTCGATGGCTCTCATCCTCAGAGTCGGAGCCCCGAGTAGAATCGTCCGGCAACAACAGCGTACTGGAGGACGAAGACTCGCCGTCCTCGGTATCGCTTTCATCCAAGGAAGCCGTAAGACCCGGGCCCTCGACAATCATGTAGACCGGAATAGCGCCCAGGATGGCCGCAATCATGAGGTAGAACCAAGCTGACACGACATACCCGTTGTCCACACCCCATGTGAAGACGGCGCCCGTTGAGGCGGGACCGAGCGCGCGGCCGATGCCGCTGAAGGCGGTGGCGTATCCGTTCAGGGTCCCGAGCACGCGAACGGATGTGCACGAGTTGGTGAGAAGAATCGTTGTGGAGGGGAATGCCACAATGATGGCGGCCGCCTTGGTAAACATGACTACCAGGAGAGCAGCCAAACGAGTCTTCTGGGTAGGGAAAAGCACGCAATACGGGGTGAGGAAGTAAGCAAGGGGCATGATAAAACCTAGAGAGAATCAGCACCTTATGCTAGTGGCAACGATCAAGATCAAGGCTTACAGCAGACTCGGAAGCATCGCAAGACTCCGAAGCGATTCACGAACGGTGGGTAGAGCAGGAATTGGATCACACCGCAGACAATGCCATACAAGGTGAAGATGGTGCCTATTTGGCCAGGCTCAAGACCGAATCCACCAGAGAAGTAGAATGGAGCCTTGAAGTTGTCGGGCGTATGCTTTTGGACCGGGTAGTTCAAAAAGACGCTGAGAGTCTGGTCGTAGGCGACAGAGTGAAAGGCCAGACAGGTGTAGGCAAGGAGGTTGATGACCGTCTGGCGAGTAAACACCTTCTCGTTCTTATCATGCTGCGGCCTATGCTTGTGTGACACTGCCTTGTTGGGAAGCAGAGGAGCAGTAGCCTCGCCGTCTACAAAGGAATGCCGACGATGCGAAGGGGTTAGAGGTTTGCGCTTGAAGGTACGGGCGATGCGCTCGCCTGTTAAGAGACCCCAATCGCGGTGGCCTCGCTTGCTTGGAAGAGTTTCCTACAAAACTGTCAGATCTTGAAGAGCTTCAACAACAAAACTCTTGCTTACGTGGAGAAAAAGGGCCGCGCAGGTAACGGAGATGGTGAAGAAGATGGTCAGTAATAGGTTAGGCAGCGCAAAGGGGAATTTCTTGAAAAATTCGATGTTGCCAAAGACGCTAGGGAACTGCTTTGCCGGTTCAGCGAAGAAACCTCCGAAGCTGGGGCCAAGGACAGAACCCAAATTCCAGACAAGAGGTAGGATGGAGAATGCTCTGGGCTGTAGTTCCTTTTCCGGAACCATCTCGGCGACCATTGTTCTGATGATGCCGACTGAGAGTCGTTTAGTATGGTAGACGACGGCGGAGTATAAAGGGATCACATACCGTTTCCGTTTGAGCCACCTTGGATTGCTCGCACAGTAATGGCCATGGGCAAGCTGGTGGACATACCCCATACCACGAAACAGACCATAGTACTCAGAAGACCGACGATGATGGTAGGTTTCCGGCCATAGGTATCAGACGCCTTCCCCCAAGCAACTGCAGTTACGCTCTGGGATATCGAAAAGACGCCTGATGTGATGCCAGCCCAGCGAGCAACTTTGTTCTGCTTGACGCCAAAGCTCTTGACCATAGCGGGAAGATATGGAAACACTGAAGTGTATGCCATGGGCTCGGCGATTCTAGCAACAGCTTTGGGGGTTGTTAGCACATAAACCAAGTGGTATAGGGGTATAGTTGTGAAGCAGATGATCCGAAGTTTCTCTCCCCAGGCATAAGTTGAGGGCCACTATGATAGGTATCATATTTGTTGCCCCTGTTCTTCTGACAGCAGGATTTAGTAGCTATCATGAGACATATCAAGTGACAGAAACGTCCATTATATGTGTCAACCCTGGACCTGTGAACTAGGCCATGGTGTCCTGCGCTGGCGGGGTTTGTTTTCTTGGGGGTGCCTTTGTGCTCGATGAGAAGTCGCTTCTTATCAAACTGGCCACACAGAAGCACGTATCTATGCAGCAGTAGAGGCGGACAAAAGAATGGCTGTTCTCCTATCACAACCTTGGGCTGCTTGAAGCTGGGAGGTAGCCAGTAGTGCATTGAAAGGCAAAGAGAGAGCACTGGCCCAAAGATACTTATTTCGGGTTTTCATCCGAAAACATGAAGACAGTTGAAGAGAAATATGTATCCTTACACATAATCACCAGCTGCTGCGTGGGCAGCTTGGGCTTGCGGTGTGGCTCTTTGGTCGTCATCGTGAATGGCTTGATCGATCTGCACAACGATTTAGGGACAGCGATGTAGGACAATTATATTTGAACAAAATAACAAGATCTGATCCAAAACAGCAGATGAAGACAGGGTTTAGTCACGTCAACAGCCTCTATCAGTCCTCAACCCGAGGAATAAAACCAGGAAAGAAGACAAGGCAGAGGGGAAGTGAAGCCAAGCCGAGTATGGGTCACAGAAATTCAATGAAAAGATCTACTTAATAAGCCGAGTTTGCCAGAAACGGGTTGGCCCATGCGCCCCGTGCCGTGCAGAACTGTGCATTCGGGGAGATCCACAAACCTCAAGAACCGACTCTGAGGCCTTCGGACAGGGGGCCTTTTGGTGCGATTCAGCGGACAAAGGCCGATCATTGGAGAGCCACGGCGTCGTTGTGGGTGTGCAGTGTCCGACAAGGATGGTCACAAGCGCAAAACAAGCCCTCAAACCTGCATATCGGCCGTGGCACCCGGTGAACGCTCTCCGGAGCTGTCAATGTCTGGAAGCCCTTTTCCCGCTGCGGCACAAAACAGAAACAAAAAACGATCCGGCTGTGGGACATCGGTGAGTTGAAAACGGTGCGATGACACACAAGAGTGAGTACAAATACGACTGATTGAGGGCGCTTGAAGCGTTTTTCGACCCGGCAACGGCCCCGAGGTTGAAGGTTGGGAGTAGCAATGGTCGGTGTAATTTCGATTTAATTGGAGCCAGTCCCCGAAAGCGGACCTCCATCTTCGGGTATAACATGGCTGAAAGAAAGTTAGTAATCGTCCAGCCTCCGAGCGACTCCCGCTATCTCCACTCTTTGTCCATTCCGGGGAAGTATCTTCGGCCGGTGGCCGGTTAACCAGTTTCATATGGTAGAGTAAGTTATGTAGTATGTAGGATACGGAAACGTTCTTGAGCTACAGGCTTTCATCAATTTTTCATTCACGAAATAGACAAATCACTCGGTCTGCTGATACTCCCTAAAGCGAACCGTTTCATAGCTCGATCGAGTATCATATCGTGCATCTGTGGCTGATGAGGGGGCGCTGCCACTCCCGCTAGGAAGAGAAACCTTGATGATTGGCCAATAAGCTCCATTCCGTCGTAACGTCATCGCCCATCACATCACGTCTTTCTCTGAAATACCCTCTTGAGCTCTCAAGGCAGCTGGATCTTACTCTACATCAACATCATCACCACTACAGGCTGCAAACAAGGAGGCCGTCACTGGACGAGGACCATCTTTTGATAACTTACTCGACACCTTGAACAAGGACGTCTTTACCATGAGCCGGCTGTGAGTGCTTCACCAAAGACCCCGCCAAAGCTACAGCCATCCCTCCACTTCCCGGCCGTCGTCATCTTTAGGCTCGACAACCTTGAGAGACCGAGCTCAGCATTTACTAAACTTCGGTATTCCTAGCTCTTCTCCTGAGGAGAAAATGGCCGACGAAAACTCGCCTCTCATCCAGACCGTCCTAGTTGCCCCTCCCCGGCGGAGGTACCCGCATCAGACTTGTCGCCGCTTCTTCACCATCGTCTCTACCGTTCTCCTCATCTGTGGCTTTGGATCCTTCATATTTCACGCATTCTTCATCTGGCCTCGACACAATCACCATGGCCGACACGGCTCCTGGCCTGGCAAGAGCCATATAGCTCCTGAAGAGGTGGAAAGGATCCTCTTCGATACACCTGACCCGAAAAAGGCCGAGGAATGGAGCCGATACTATACCTCAGGCCCTCACCTGGCTGGTGCAAACTATTCACAGGTAGGCGCCTTTCAGTGTCTCACTCTAGGAAACCGTAGTATTCTGAACTCACTTTCTTATAGGCCAAATGGACGAGGGACCGCTGGTCGGAATGGGGCATCAAGGCAGACATTGTGTCCTACGATGCTTATCTCAACTATCCTGTGGATGCTAGTGTTTCCATCTTGGGGAGAACAAAGGACGGAAAGGACTGGAACGTCACTTTCAAGGCTTCTCTCGAAGAAGATGTCATCGAAGAGGACCCTACAACTTCTCTAGAGAACCGTGTCCCTATCTTCCACGGGTATTCAGCGAGCGGAAATGTCACCGCTTCCTTTGTCTATGTCAACTACGGCACTTACAAGGACTTTGAGGACCTCGTAGACGCCGGTGTTAAACTCAAGGGCAAGGTCGCCATCGCCAAGTATGGTGGAATCTTCCGTGGGCTCAAGATCAAGCGTGCGCAGGAGCTGGGCATGGTTGCTACTCTTATTTACAGCGACCCCGGCGATGATGGCGAAAGGACTGAAGAAAATGGGTACAAGCCATACCCCAACGGGCCTGCACGAAACCCGAGCAGTGTCCAGCGCGGAAGTGCCGAATTTTTGAGCATTCGCCCTGGTGATCCGTAAGTGCCCTTTGCCACGACGCTGACAAGTTAAGCTCATATATCTAGATCCACCCCTGGATATCCATCCAAACCTGGCGTTCCTCGGGCGCCTGTCGACGATGCCACTGCCTCCATCCCTTCTATCCCCATCTCGTACCGTGATGCGCTCCCTATTCTCAAGGCTCTCAATGGCCATGGTCCAAAGGCCAGCGATTTCAACGAATACTGGAACAAGAACCTCGGTTTGAAATACAAGGGCGTCAAATACAATATTGGCCCTACTCCCGACAACGTCACGATCAATGTGTACAATGAGCAAAAGTATGTTACGACCCCTATTTGGGACGTAATTGGTGTGGTCAACGGCAGTATCCCTAACGAGGTCATTGTGGTCGGGAACCATCGAGATGCATGGATCGCAGGCGGCGCTGGTGATCCCAACTCAGGGTCTGCGGTCATGAATGAAGTCATCCGTGGTGTTGGAAAGGCGATTGATGCAGGATGGAAGCCTCTCCGGACCATTGTCTTTGGAAGCTGGGACGGCGAAGAGTATTCACTCATCGGAAGCACTGAATGGGTCGAGGAGTATCTCCCCTGGCTCACGGAAGCCAGCGTCGCCTACGTCAACGTAGATGTTGGTGTCGACGGTCCCGAGTTTACTGCGTCGGCTGCTCCTCTTCTCAACCAGATTGTGCGTGATGTCACCAGCATCGTCCCATCAGCCAACCAGACTGTTCCTGGCCAGACCGTCGGAGACCTCTGGAGTGGCAAGATTGCGACAATGGGCAGCGGTAGCGATTTCACCGCCTTCCAGGACTATGCCGGCATTCCCTGTATCGATTTCGGATTCAAGTACAACGACCACAGCGCTGTCTATCATTACCACAGCAACTACGACAGCTTTTATTGGATGAAGGAATTCGGTGATCCTGGTTTCAAGTACCACAAGACAATGGCGCAGATCCTCGGCTTGACGGTCGCAAAGCTGGCAGGCAGTGTCATTATTCCCTTCGGCGCGACAGAGTACGCTGACGCTCTCGGCGGTTACCTTGACAAGGTCGAGGCCAAGTTCGAGCCCGCTCCGGAGGACCGTAGTGACGAAGAGATCTTTGCCATGCGAGGCAGCGTCTCGGCTGCTAAAGAGGTTGGCAGCGAGAAGGACTTCAAGAAGAGCCTCGAAGAAGTCCGAAGCGCCCTCACTCAGTTCCACCTCAAGGCCGCCGAGCTCGACGAGGAGGCAGCGGGTATTAACCGTCAGATCGAGGATGGCATTCCGTGGTGGAACATCATTGGGAAGATCAAGCTTGGCTACGCCATCGTTAAGGTAAACACAAGGTACAAGCTGCTAGAAAGGTACTTCCTCTACCAGGGTGGCCTAGATGGCCGCGACTGGTTCAAGCATGTGGTTTTCGCACCTGGTCTGTGGACCGGGTATTCCGGTGGTGAGTTTTCTCGTCGAGTTGTTCTAATTCAGGTTGCTAATGTTGTTTAGCTGTCTTCCCCGGCTGGGATGAGAGTATTGATGCTAAGGACTATATCAACGGGCTAAAGTGGTCTTCCATCATAAGGCGCTGCATTGATGAGGCCACCAAAAGCCTCACAGACTAGGCTGTTTTGTGAGAAGTTGGCTTTGATGTACATATGAGTGATACACATAAGTTTTTGGGTGTGTTTCTCATTCTACTCTATTATTGAGCGTTTAGCATGAGTACTACGTAAATGCTTCAGTATCAAAACCAACATTGATCATCTCTACGTCCTAAGGTATATGCTTTGGTGGATTTTTGGGTGTGATTGGATACCCAGTCGTCCAGGTAACAAATACCTCTTAGTAATTACACATAGGAGACGACATCTACAAAGTTCATGATTACTAGATGACTACGGTGACGAGCGCCCAGTCGAATCCTTTGACTCGCTATCCCCATAGTACTATGCATTCTAACTCTCTAGATGCACTAGGGAATAATTAAGCAGGTAGCTAAGATTATTACCACCGGTATGCCAACTACGATCATGCAGCCCGACTTCCCGACCCTGTACTGGGCGAAAGTTGCAGCAGAAAGACAGCTGAAGATCATCTATCGCGAGAAAGTCATATCAAGCAAGGGAGATAACAGAGATGACCTGAGGGACAGCGAGGGCTGTTCGCAGAGTTGCCATTCTAACTAGTCACTGTTTACAGTATTGTTAGGTGTGTTTCCAACCCTTTGTTATGGTTCAACAGCTTGAATGCTGCGGCATCCAAGCTGCCACCTTGGCGCCCGCTGAACGATTACCTATCTCGCCATCTCCACCTACTACATTATGTCCTCACTCACATCTCTCATACTGCATTTTATCAATATCAAGCTCATACACCCTCTTGGATTTAAGCCCACAGCGACGATCCAGCAAAGCTTCACCAATCTCAACTGCCCTTGATATTACCGAGTGCTCCATCTCGGAACCCCGAGCCAGCTCCGGCCTCCCGGCCTCTGCCACGTCTCACACCCACTGGACTGGACACCAAAATACGTAGCTGTCGATCACCAATGACGTCTGTCCCGTCCGCCCGAGATTGTTCTAGTGGTTGCGTTTTAGCAGCATTCTTACTCCCCCGCAAAGCATCCCGCCCTTTTTGCAACCTCACCATGAAGATTCTATGGTACAAAATCCGCCAGACAATATTATCATGGTGGCCTCTTGATTGTTAATCTCATCATCTGATCTCGAATCCCATCCCAAGTCCAGCTGTAAGCGTACACCCCTAACTATACGATCGCACCCATTCGACGGTGTTCCACCTCCGCATTGTTGAAGAGCCCTGCGATTTTCCCTCCTCCACTCGAGGATCCAGGAACCCCACGACGACGAGGGTGGACAAAAAAAGAGAAAACATCTGAATTGCTGCGGGCAGTCACGCACGTTTCGGACGTCTCCCGAACTGCTACGTAAAGTACCGACAGTATGGAGCCCAGGAGCCCAGGGAAAATTCGAGACCAGCAACATGGGAAACATTAGGCCCAGGGATTGGCGCGCCTTAGAAAACCCCTGCAAATAACACACACACCAAAGCTGCGAATGCCGCCCGTAGCAGTGAGAAAGGGAAACCCGGCACACTCCGGCTCTTGCATCGCACGTTTTTCTTACTCTCGCTTATGGCATTCCTCTCTCATCTGCACATGAAGATATGGAAAGAAGGAACGAAAGAAACAGTGGTTCATGTCGTGTTCGGTAACTCTCCTGCGCGGTAACCCTGATGGGCAGGTCTCCCCGGCGAGTTGTGCTCAAATGGTATGTTGTATGTTCAATCTCTCAAACAACTAACGTTATTAATCCAAGAGGAAAGTGACGGCACAGCCGTCTCTAAAAGCCAGCAACGGACAAAGACGGGAGTTAACTCCGCAGCACTAGCAATTGACTATGGCTAGGGGCCTAGTTGATTACGAAAAGTTGTGCATTGTCACAACACACACCCGCTTATACCGCCTGTATATATCGTAACTGCGGATAGAGCCCCGAAGGAAACCGCCCATGAAGTACCGTCTCATCAAGGTCAAGTCACATTACATCATTTTTATCACTTTGATTCGGAAAAGACTGGAGTCATGATTTGCTCGCTATCAGAAGCTATCGCAAACACCCTTCATATCAGATCTTCCCAGAAGGATAGAGACAGTGAAGCCCTCCCTTTTCCCTTCCCACCGCCACTCCCATTGACAATGAGTGTGAGCGTACGGAGTAGGTTGTTTGAAATGCACAAAACACCAAAGACCTCGCCCCACTACTTCCGTAGACCTCTCAGACTACAACCCGCTGCTTTTCACAGGATCCAGACTAAAGCCGCCCACCTCAATCCTTATCCCGTTCATTTCATTTCCTCTTCCTTTGGGCCGGAGATGCCAATTGCTCTCACAGCCCAACCATTGTTTTTGGTTGTTGTTACGATGGTTTAAAGTTGTATTGTAGTAGCCAGGTGTTTTCTTTTTTAAGATATGATGATAAATCCAAGTGAATAAAGAATCGCTGCGTTGTCGTACTGCATTTTCGGCTTGCTAAGAACGCCGTCTCTCAGGACGATGTAGAGAAGGTTGTTACATGGCTTTAGATGAGGATAACGTCGTGGAAGTCGTGCTTGTGAACACCAGCGTGCTCGCCGTAGTGGACGGGACCGAGCTTGAGGATGCGGTAGCCGTTGGAGCTGGAGCTGGAGCTGGAGCTAGACAGTCCGCTCGAAGATCGTCGAGGGGGAGCAGGCCTGGAGCTCTCGCCGTTAGGGATGTTGGCGGCACGCGCGTGGACGCGAGCAGCAGGCTTCTTGGGGTAGGAGGGAGAAGTGGCCGGGGCGAGCGAAAGGAAGGACGACTTGGGAGCCGCAGTAAGAGTGAGGAACTTCTGAGGAGGAAGAGCAGACATTATGAAGATTGTTGCTGCTTGAAAATACGAGAGAGAAAAAAGGTATAAAAGAGTTGTCGAGATATAGCTGAGGTGGGCGAGACAGCTAGATCGTTGGGCTTCCTGAGAAGGTAGAGAGAAACGAGGCTTGTTGTTTTGGTCAAGGAAGAAGAAGAACAGATGAAACTTGGTGCGAGGGAGTCGCCTCTTTATGCTCTCAAGACCATGGGAACAGGCAACTCCTGCCGACTTGTTCTCTGGTGTTGCTTGGGGGCGTCTTTTCGTCGTCGTCTCACTCCCCGGTTGCACATCCACCACATGATGAATGATACACACACGCGATAGCCCACCCCCGGCGTCCTGGTGCTCCGTATCGCCGGGGATCCCCGCAACTTCTCAGACGTGAGACCTGGGAGCCTATCTTTTATCTTCTGAAACTAAAAGATTAGTCGCAGATTGGCTGGTGGCCGCTCGTCTCAAGCTCCCGCTCTCCCGTTCCCACCTCCATTGCGCTGTTCCGAGTTCTGGGCTTCCCCTCCGCTCACCTTCAGTCGCAGTCCAGCCGTCGTCACATGCGCTTGTCACCTGTAGATCAGGAGACACGACAACAGAGATTCTGCACCAAGAATCGCCACCGTCACCTGGAAGGATATGCGCCAGCCGGCTTGTGCCTTGTCACGATATTCTTGATCAATGCTGTAGGCCGCAAGTTGGGCCCATAGACTGGAAACGAAAGGCGCGACGGACTTGGCCGCACCGGGTACCCACCCGGTTCAATGCTCTCTCCCATTGGTCATGCCAGTTGCTAACCTGAAGAAAAAGAAAATCAACACCATTCTTTCGCAATTCCAGGCCCTTGCCCGTCAATAAAAACCATCCAGCCAATTCTCTCTATCGCTCCTCGCCATGGCTTTTCCCGAAACCTGCTTCGCATGAATGTTGCTGCACGTGGGGGGTTTTTGCACAGCGGACGGGCCGGTCATCTCGTAGCGCGCCGACGCCCTGTCCGACGCGTCCTCTCATATCCAAGAACATTCGCAAGTGTCATCACGACTTTCCCAGAGACCATGACGCATCTCGACCAGCTCCACTTGCGGCTCAACCCCTTTGAATAGGGATATAATCAGAGGCCGAGGCCAAGATTGAACAATTCCCGGCCACAATAAGGGAATACGTATCCTGGCAAGTCATCTCGAAGAACTTTGGCCCGGGGGAGCCTACGAGGATTGTCAAAGCTCTGCAGATTGCGGGGAATTACTTTGACTCCCGTCTGCTGTCGATTCTCAAAGCTGCGCAAGGCTGGGCTGTCATTTGTGCCTGTCTGCCGGCCTGTCATGATGCCAGGGTCATAGCTTCTAACTAGCTCTTCCCTTAGCTCGCTCTGTTTTGTGCAGTATCTGGACAATCTCGCCTTTCATCAGCCTATCGTCGTCGTCTACCACCCTCACCCTCAATCGCCTCCCCCACCTCTGCCACGAGGCAAGCAAAGCAGCGGTTAGCACTAGATACCGCGAGTATCCGGGACAGCCCTATCGTGGAATGGAGGGCTACTTCTTTTGGGAACCGCAAATGATGGAGCCTCCCGGCCTCCGGCTCGTCTTTGACCGGCCAATCTCCCGGTGCATCTTTGCGTTGGAAATTGCTGGCTTCGTCCTATCGGCCGTGGCGCGAACAAGAGCTTGGATTTCGAAATTGCTTCTGCGTTGAGTGCTGGAGTGAACGAGCTATCAATCAATGCTGAACGCAAACTCGAGGGGCAACAATTGAGAGGGAGACCGATCGAGAGCCTGTCCCATGACTTACATCATGCCACCCTAAAGCATTTTGCTCCTTGTGTCTCCCCCTTCTTTGTATCAACAGCAAAAATTTCACTCTATCGTTATCACACTCCCAGCAAGCCACCGAAGGGCCAAGCGGCCTTCGGAGACCTACTTCTATCCGAGATGCAGACACAACGAATCTGCAGCCAGGTAGGCTACAAGTCGTTCATCACCGAGCGTTGGTCTTTTGACCAAGTCCAACTTCGAAAAGGGGGGGAGACGCGGATCCTTGGATCACGCTTGACTAGATCCCGCCTCGATCCCGCCCATTCCTCCTTAGCATCATAGCCAGCATCCTGCCCCGGACTTCACTTCTTCGCTATTCCCAAGAACCCAATATCTAGTCGAGCCAAGAATCTCTTCTTGTCATATGATTCAGCTTCAGTTCGAAGACGGAGTCCGAGTAAGGCTTTCGGCAAGAAGCTGTTCGCCGAGCTACCACCATCCTCGGCCGAGTGTCGGTTTAGACATTGGAAAAGCCCCTGGCTCCAAACCGGACATCTTTCGTGGCCCCGATACTATATGGACCACTGTCGGCTCGATCACCCTTGTATCTTTGGGTGTCTTGGCCTGATGTCAGTCAGTTCGTATACTTCATCACATCAAGGAACTCAAATCACTACACACCTCGAATTTTCATCCAAGACATTCGGACTACGCCATCGTACCCCATTTACCGTGCCGTGCTCAACCCAGCCGAGAACTTGCGCCATGATATGCAAATCTTGCTTTTATCACACTTCTAGCCACATCGAACCTTGACGCAAAACGGTGGTTCTCCTTCTTATCTCAACGAACCAGGGGCTCATCATGCATGGAGACACTGGGAGCGAGAAAAGCCTGGTGTCAGTGCAACAAGGGGGGCCACGCGATCGAAAGAACACTTCAGCCTGTCACCAAATCACTAAAAACACCCTCACCCGGACGAGTTAGCTGAACTAGGGCTAATGCAAATCTTCAAGACCCGAAGTAGACACAGGACGCATTCTTGTCGGTATTGGTCACCTCCGACCAACCATCAGGTCTTGGCTGGTCCCTTTGACTAGAACACGAGCCCATTAAGGAGGACTAACCAAGTGTTCTCTCGACTGTGTGGGAGCTTCTCCAGAGCCACATCGAGTCGGGATCGCCGCGGCCAACCTGGATGCAAGGAACTTCTATCTTGCTGAGCACATCTTGGCTATCCGGGGCTAGTGCTCGACGCAAACTGAAGCTTTTGTTGGTGACCAGAATTATAGAACTGCAGCAACTTAATTCAATGACACCCACACCGTCACTCTTGCAGAATTCATCCTAACCCGAGCAGCTTCTCCGCCTTTCCTTATCCTGTCTCGACGGCACGGTCCACTGCGTAGCACGCAGCTTTCCCCCCCAGTTACCTCGGGACTGTTCTGATGCGGTCGATTCTCCTTTCTTGCTTCTCAATTTACCCCAAGTTTCTGGGTCTGAGCCGCTGTATCCGCCATACCCATCGCATTTCTAAGCGAAACACAGGTCAGAAGCGCGCAAGTGCGCGTTAACGACTGGCGAGTGACGTTGATTCAGAGCTTCGAGAAGCGAGCTTAGACACCAGTTGCTGAAGTCTTGCCAGGGGTAGTGGGGTTTAGCGACTGGCTGCTGCAAGGGCAGCGCTTAGAAGCTCCCCTCATTGGTTGCCCAGCGCATATGCTTCAACCCCTTGTCACCTCGCACAACTTCATATGGCGTCAAAGGACTGAGAGAAAGTTGTTGGGTTGCATACAACAACGGATGGGCGCGTTAATAACGGTCCAGATGAGTTGTCCTACACTTCGGATCGAAATCGGTGACGCGTATAGGTAGGACAAGTGTTCCACCGCTTCTCACGGCCTCGTGGACAAAGAAGACCGATCTTCGAGTAGCTGTGGAGTCGTTTTGCAACGAGGTTCCTTACTGGAAAACTAGACAGTTAGTGTCGTACGGATGACCTCGCCTTCCTGCGGCCAAGCTCTGCCCCTTGGTAGCAACTGTACCTAATGAGATAGCCAGACTACGCCACAGCCTCTCCAAGATTGTGTTGGGCAAGTTGACTGCTGGGGTTGATAGCCAAGATAATGGACCTAAGCGGAGAAGATTTACGAGAAACCTTTAGGCTGTCACCCATGGGTGCTGGAAAAGGTCTCCCGCTACCTCCCGAGAGACGCCCAATGTGGATAATTGAACAAGTTCGTGGACTGCTAGTGCAGATGGCATCAAGTGCTAGGACGGTTGGACTGATTTGTGCCGTGCTCCAGCATCACTTGAAGGGGTGGGAGGGTCAAGGACTGCGGAGCTGTCGAGTGCTTTCTTCCGCATCGGTTTCTTCCTATTCGAGTGAATACCGATGAAGAAAGGCTAGTGGAGTGTACTGCTGGGGCCATTCACGCATGTAACCTGTTGGGTCGTCTATCATGAGATCGTGATGGAGGCTGTTGGGCGATCCCAGAGGAGCCCGCAACTCGTATTGCCCTCAACCGAGAAGTCAAAGTTGGAAGGAGAAAAGCAGGACGCCGGGGCGGATGCGGCAGCAATCACTTGACTGATGCGCCATGTACCAGGGTCCCCCCTGAATGCGTCTTAGATGGTACAAACGCAGACGCAAGGTAGTGGTTGCATCTGGCCGCCAGCCGGGCCGCAGCCGACGTGACGAGTATACATGATATTGAATGAAGTGGAACGATCTCCAAAGTTTCTAATCAGTCTCGGGCTCCGAATCAACATAGTGCCGGCCGTGGCAGGGCATGGGACGCATGAGGCCGCATGAGGGCCGCATGAGGCTTTCCGACGGGAAGATCCTTAAGGCCGCAGATGAGGAGACCAGACAGACCAACATAACTTCCCAGAAGAGTGTTATCCTCGCAGTCTCGGTTCCTTGGTGTTCTCGAAATGTAAGCGGTCAACACTCTGCTACGTGTCTTAGGCCTAGTCTTTCGTCCTTAGAGAAAGATCAGATGAGAGCATATAGGTAAAGAAAGATACAGCTAGTTGGGTATTATCTCTTCACTAATAGACCTAAAAGTAAGATTATTATATATTTTTTTCTTAAACTTATAGAAATTGTATTAACCTCATATCTAAGGATTTATCTACTTAGTAGGATATAGTCCACTTAAGTTATAAAGAAGTTCAGTTACATACCTGCTATAACTTTCTTTGCCTGCACAAGGAGGTCATACCAAGGTCTCCTGAGATAGTGAAAACAGGAATTGTTATATGCCGATCCAATGCGCTATTCACTCGCATCCAGGCTCCGGAGGCTTACCCGCGATGCAGTGTTCCTAGTACAGAAGTTCGACAGCCGAGAGACATCCCGCGGCCGATCCAACATCGAAGTGAACAAACAGGGGCCAGCAGCCGCAGCCGCAGCCGCAGCGGAATTGACTTGCAAGTGGAGACAGCCGAGGTTGAAAAGTAGTCAACTCTCTAACAAACATCCCGGGAGAAGCGCCGGGAGACGCCGTAGAAGCTGACTTGTCGAGTCATCGTTGGACGTTGGAGGGAGAGAGTTGTTGTGATATCGCGCCCAGAGCGTTACAAGCATGTCGCTTGAGGTGTGAAGAGAGGTGCAGGATCGTACAGCCGCGCGCCATCACACCCCGACCCCAGAAAAAGACAGGGTAGTAGCGAATCGACCCCACTGGCCAGGGTAGGAGTGCGACCGCCATTGAACACTGTGTCTACCGCGCGGGAGGGCATAGAGGTGAAGGAAATCATAGCTGTGTATACCCCTAATTTCTCCTTGACTCGAGGTAGAATAGGTCTAAATAATGAAAGTATTCTAATTAAAAAAGACTGAGAATCTTCTGAAGACTCTTCGATAAATATATATCACTAGTTTTCTTATCTCTAGGTACTCTTATAAGAGTTAAGTGATAATACCTATTTCCTTCACCCATCGAGGGCAAAGCTAACACAGTGCCCATCGTGACTTCACGTCACCGTTGAATATCCCCCAAGCGCCCGATGACAGGGGTCATACCTCTCCAGAGTGGTCACTTTTGAGAGCTGGAGAAGGAACTGCTGTAGCTGGACCTGCCTTAGCACGTAGAAGAAGATGGGAGTAAGGTAGGTCAGCGCGGTAAGACAGGTGCTTAGGTACTGCAAGGTACCTTCCTAGATACTCGATCTCGAGTGTGACAAAACAAAAGGTACCTCTCAGCTGAAAATGGAACCCTACTCGAGCAACCTCGTGTCTCAATATCCGTGGTCAGAGATGGGTTCTTTTCCACTTTGTCCTATCCCATGACACAGTAAGGAGTGGACTAGCACGCACGCACAAGGCGGTGGATAAGGGTTCGAGACATTGCGTACAGGCTTCCCCTCGCATGGGACTCTTCTTTGTCTCCTTTGTTCTGACCCGTCTTGTTCTCGCACTCAACGCATAGTCGCACACCCACACAGCTCGCAGGTCCAGCATCCCAAGAAGGTAAGCCGGCAAATAGTTCTGGCCAGGGCACGGCATGGGTATGGCATCATATGGCACAGCACGGAACAATGCGGTGGACCATGGCCAGCCCCAGCATCACAGAGTCGAGGACGGCAGGGCCAAGCTCAGCCATGTGTGACGGGCCTCGACCGCTGTGCATCGAGGCCTTGCAATACGCGGAGATGCCGTGCTGATGATCAGGAGTAGATGTGGTTCGGTTTCCTCCTGCGCAACCCCCATAGTCATAGAACGAGGGACAAAGAGAGAGACACAATGCAAAGACGCTCGAAGCAAGAACAAGACCGATATATATGATTTTGCCGCCGGTATTGTGTGCGCGGCTGGCTCAAGCGCTTCTTTCTATGTCCACCATAGACGCTGTCGTAACCAAGCGCGCAATAGACGCAAAGGTTTCTTCCATGTGTCTAGGCGTTGTATGTTGGCTGATATGTCTAAGACATGCTCACGGTGTGCTTTCGGCGACCCGCGCGCATGAGCTGGGCCGTGTACCCACATGGATGGGCATCGCTCCGAGCAAGCCGCCTGACCCAGTACGGAGTAGACAAGACCAGCAAGGCTCGGTTCCTCATCCCCGCGTCAACTAACTAATTAACCTAGATGAGGTACAGTTCCGCGACCTCTGAGCAGATCTCTTGACGCGCGTATGCGCACCCCTTAGAAAGTCCTCAAGGCCCCTTCGGCAACACCAACGGCAATGGCTGGCGGCCAAGACTAAGGCAAGGAGACATGCCAGCCAATCTCCCGATTTTCTTTGTTTCTTCAGGGCTTAGGCTCTGCTTGTGCCTGATCCTTTCATTCATCGCCGCTAAGAAGCATTATGCCCTGTGGCTAAACTACAAGGGGCTTAATTGCCTTCTTCGCGGATCATGTGCAACATCCGCTAGCTCCACGGGGCGTCTAACGCCTCTCGCGTCTTTGGTTAGGTTAGCCAAGGGACAAGGGACAAGGAACAATGATGGGCACGCCGGTCCCTGCCAACACACGATTGCGCAAAAGAAGTTTCCCCTCGAGATGTGCCGAAGAACAAATCGGGAGGCGGCCAGGGCATATTGGGGGAGCATCCGGGGGCCCGCATCCATCAACGGGCGAATGCTGTGGCGTCATGACACATGCTGTACAACCATTGCCTCCGTCGAAGTGTTGGTTGACAGACTCGTCAATTCGACAGCGGGAGAGGCAGAGAAGTGAAGGGTGTAGAAGAAAGGGAGGCTGCCATGCCCATGTGGCAGGTTCAACAAGGGACGACGAATGGCAAGCCATCTATGCTAAGCAGTTGACAAGGCGCCATGGCGGACAGAAGCTTCATATCAGCCGCCATGAAAGGCAATTCAGCTCCGACAGTTCTAAATGGCTGTTAGGCAGGGTAAAGGCTCGCGCTGTCCGCCATTCCCACGTTGTGTCAAGGGATGCCGCAGTAGTCCGGTACCGGCTCTCATCTATCGATATTCAGACCTTTCACTCATAATGCCGATGCAAGAGGAACGAAACGCAAAACCAACTAATGAATGAGCAAATACAGGCGGATGCACCGATCATGTCGACGAGATTCGGGGCACGCCATGTCCCCGTCCCGTGCCGCGCCTCCGATGAAGCCTTGCTCAACGGCTGTCACCAACACAAATTACTGTGGCTGATCAAGTTTTTCGTTAATGGAGCACCAAAGGCGTGCCAGGGTCAAGCCATTGATGAATACATCGATCAATCTCTTTACAACCATATGATGCCATGTGGCTCCCGGCGGCGGCGTCCCTAGAGCTGCGCACCGCACATCGCCATGGTTCTTCCTATGGCCCGCAGTCGTTCTGTGGGCTGGCATCTCAAGGATGCATGATGGGGGCCCCTCCTTGATGCAGAAAGAACATGTCTGTGGATGTGGATGCACGATGCCCCATCACACAAAGGGCCCCCATCCACATCCGAATCCAACAAGGCTCATGTACTCTCTTTTTCCCCTTCCATCTCCCGCTTTCTTTCAATCAGCACACCGCATAGAGCTCCAGAGCTACAAGAAGACCCCGGTCCAGCCGCGCTGCAGTTGGTCTTCTCTCCACAAGTGGTTGTGGACTGATGTGCCTTGACCTAAGTCAAGTTTGAACGGGCCCTGCCAACATGGTGTTGCGGTTGTGCAGCCTACCCATTCTGGAGCTCGGAAGCTATATCTCCTCTCGAGGTCTTTACTGTCCAGCCCCTTTTTTGTCTCGCCTCGTCTCTTTTTTGCGGTCTTTGCGGGGACGAGGAGGAAGAAGAGTAACCAACAACACACTCCAAGCG